>CABFVX010005725.1:26053-47442 GCA_902151425.1 Timema shepardi | reverse complement strand
TAGCTGCATGGTAAGAGGGGAGATTGATTCTTTCCCTTCATCGAAAACTGAGAGCTCCAAGGCAGACCCTTCCATCCCACCTTAATCGTGGCCAACCCCTGGTTCATATCTAAAAATAATATATGTGGCACGCTAGTGCGTTAAGACCTAGCCCTCTGGCCAAAACTATAACGACAAACTCCAACATGATCGGAAGGAACAAAGGGAATTTATTTATGTAATCCCAAAACAACAAGATTAGCCGTAACAAACAGTTATTATTAAAACTATTTCTGCAACAGATTATCAACTTATAAATCATAATATTCAAGCGCGAAAGACATAATATAAATCAAAGTTAAATTCTTGAAATGTAAAAAGAGACGGCTACATATTTATAGTTAAAGGTAGACCCTAGCCACTAAAAAAAAAGATCACATGAATCCCCAACATTACGACTACTTACATCCTAATATATTCCTTGAAACTATTGTCATATAAGAGTGAAGAACATTTCTAGGCACTTGCTTACATTCAGATTGTAACAGCGGGGGAAATATGGAAGGAAGTTATGACATAATGGTGATGTCTTTCACAGCCAATGAGTTCTCAGATTACCTCATCAGCACCTGAGCACAACGCCGATAGGTACCAGACGAAGCTGGGGGGTGGGCACACTTTGCACTTCAGCTCCAACAATATTCACAAGGCTGCGCTTGCGCATTAAGCACTACTCCGATTTAGGCCTGTGGAAACAATCACACATCGCGGCCAGGCTTCAGATATTGTTTGTCGTGAGTGGTGATAGAGTTGTCGGCTGGCGTGTCTTCTTGCTCCATACATAGCGCCGGTTTTACAGTTAAACGGGGTAAGTGCATGATGTACGCTTGCTGGCGGAGGTCTGGTGGTTAAAGTTTGTAGCCAGAGTACATCAACATCACCTAGCTAGATCTAGAGACCCACAAGATGGTGATAATCAAAGCAACTCAGAAGGATCTTGCACAATCTTTGATAATATATATTTTTCCAGGATATAAATAATGGGAAAAAGGAATCTGGTCGATCTTCGGCCTTCACCGTGACCCCTTTTGAGGGTCGATTGGAGCCGTTCGAAGGAAGAATATACACTGTGTTGTGAGTAGAACCTAAATGAACTCGTCCGTCTGATTGGTTGTTGTTCGCTATTGAATCTAAGTATAATATATTTACTTTCTCTTGACACCTCAGAGGAAGCACAACTTTAGAAATAGTAAAAGGAGATGGGGGGAAGCAGATGTATGGAATGTAGAAACATTTGCGTGCGCTGGTAGGTATATTTTACCCTAACAGGTGCTCTTCTTGCCAATTGCCTTGCCCGGTGCCCAGTGCCCACCCGTACTTTCTCACAACCTAGCAATAAGATGCAAAATGAAAATCACATTGGTCTCACAACCACATTGTTCGCCGTCATAGACCTCACCCTCCACTTTCATTAGTCTAAAAAAAACCTAATATTCTACCCAAGGAGGGGGAGCACTTGCCCTTTATGCCGCACCCCCTTAATTTTGCGCTTGCATTGGAGAGGGTAGTATTGTGATCGTAAAAAAATTGAACCCAAGAATTTGATAAATGTCGACCTTTCATGATTCCCTGAAACCAAAGAATTGTACGGTGGACCGCAAACTCGTAAGATTTGTGAAACTAAACACTAGGTCTATACATTGTTGTGGAAAGACTACACCCATGATCATGAATGAAATAATACTCACTGTCACTTACTCTATGGCATTAGGAACTAGGAACACTGTTACAGAAAAATTGAGAAAAGAGAAACATCTTTGTCTATCACAGAGCATAAGAATCAAATTAATTTTTAAAAACCTGAATTAATAAGTATAAATATATTTGCTTAAAGCTCAGAAATTATTGGTTTTATACAAGTATATTTCAAGTAAATAATTTTATCTTTAATATAACTACAACCTTGCTATAATAAGTTATTTCGTATCTCAAAAGTTGGCGGAGTTATGAAAAATTTGAAAATTTCCCACATGTTAAGTCCTCTCAAACTAATTTTCATGAGAAAATGAGAGCTGCCATTTTGTTTATAATAGTTTGAATTACCAATCTTTTGTCTTGTTGTCCAATGAGAGGCATATTCTCTTCTGATTGGGCCATATATTTCTTCTCAATAATTCCTTATGGGTAGGGATAGTAGCAAAAACTTGGGGTTAAAAGGAAACCCAACATATCTGAGTTTGTTAGTGGTTAATTTCTTTTCGTTCTCATTGGTTTTCCCTTGTTTTGGTGTTCTTTATTGTTTTATTTATGTTGTTATTGTGTTTTTAGAGAAAATGGGATCTCACAAAATTTGCTTCCCATGGTTGTATACTCCATTTGCCCTGAGAGGTAGCAAGCTTACCTTGGCTGATTAAACTATGGTATAGCTTATAAGATAGAGTGGCTGCTACCTTGCTTGGTTCCACTATGGTGGAGCTTATAAGATAGGGTCATAGTGTAATCAGTCAAGGTAAGACTGTTATCATGCTTGGTTCCACTATGGTGTAACTTATAAGATAGCGCGTGATTAGCAAATACCTCTCGATAGTTGTTGACGAGGTGGCAAAGGTTCGGATCTTGGCTCAGTGAACTATGGGTGGTTTTTGACAAGTGATTTATTGGTGTGGTTTCCCCATCCTCTCTCCACGCCACTGGTGATTCTTATTGGTAGAGGCCTACTTTGTTTATAATATTGAAGTATTTTAACATATCAGTTATATATATATATATATATATATAGTTTATGATCTTACAAATTAAATTAGGCCATTAGTAGAAAATAATTTTGCCCAGCGCCTGTAAACTAGACTGTTCCGGCTCGAGCGCGCGTGTTTGTAAAATAAAGAACCAGTTCTATCTTTAAAGCGCGCTCCCTCGCTCCAGTCTGGCCGTACCCTAACACGTTAGCGTAATTAGTTATTATTATTATTATTATTATTATTATTATTATTATTAGCACCTCGTCTTACTACCCGTTCGGGTTATATGCCCTTACGCTAATGTGTAGTGGTAGGGTGATGAGATGAAATGGAAGACCTACAGTTTAACGTGTGATCCGAACCACGGCGGAGGCCTGGCATTCCCCACATTCACAAGTTGTGATTAACACACATCTAGTCAAAGGTGAAGGAAGGGTTTGGTGGCCAGATAAATCTGTTCTGGGACCGGGGATTGAACCCCGGAGCCTATCACAGAAGTCCGACACCTTACCCCTAGACCGCCAGGTCACCTATCAATACATATTACATATGCGTGTAGCACGAATGACCATTAAGTCACGTTGACAAAACTAAAATTGGTGTAGCTACGCAGCCAGCACGAATAGTGATAAAATAAGCTACCAACCCAAATAAAGATTTAAAAAATAATCCGCCAGGATCATGCAGGGAGATCCTTGTTGTACTCTGCTTTCCGAAGATCTGAACTTTCCATTAAATCTGCCTCCCCCCCCCTTACAAACTTAACGC
The DNA here is from genome assembly GCA_902151425.1 of Timema shepardi. Lineage (NCBI taxonomy): Eukaryota > Metazoa > Arthropoda > Insecta > Phasmatodea > Timematidae > Timema > Timema shepardi. Next base: position 43,957 of record CABFVX010005725.1, on the reverse strand, counting down.
TCTTCGGACCTTACTTTAGATTAACATATTAGCTGAAAAACAAGCACAGAACAGACCCAGGGTCACGTGACGAGCTCTAAGCCAGTCACAAGACTTCCAACTCATCGCTGCGAGCTGTTCCGCTTAGGTCCAGCTCGTCTCTACTTCGTCCGCTCGACCTGAGATCTTACGCACGAGAGAACCAATCAAATCTCGAATCAGTGCGCATGCGCCGTAGAACTAGAAGCGAGCAGACAGCTCCGTTGGCCGTTGTGAGGGGATTTGAAACAAAGCTTGTGTATCGATGTATAGGATTGTGTCACGACACAGCGTTATCATTTGTAAACATCTATCAGGAGAGTGATCTAAACTATATGTTGACATTAAGGTGTTTCAAGTTGGCGTTGAAATGCAACGTGGGTCAACATAGAGCGAGTTAGACACAAGCAGATTCTGCTGGTTATTTCCGGCAGACACGTGAATGAATCTTTGGGTGTGTTTTGTTTTCAGCTTCAAACCGCTCAGAAAGAGAGCTCCGGAGACCGGTTGGCAGAGAGAAGCCGAGAAGAAGTGCACCACAGAAGACTATTTAGTTTTCATGAGGCTCGTCCGGGTTCAGTGCGTTGGGATAGCTGAGCTAGGTGAGACTTGGGTGCGCTGGCTCCATTCTGATAGGAATTTGGTGTAATGAGATGGACTGGATAGAGCTAGCTCAAGGTAGAGATAGTTGGCGCGCGTTAGGAATAGCAGCAATTAAATGTCTAGTTTCCAATGCCATAAATTAAGCTATTAAGTTGTTTTAAATAGAGGAATGATATTTTAATATGGATAAGATCCCATTTCTAGTCTAACATTTTGTGTCAGCAAAGAAATGTAAAGTTGAAATGATTTGTATTATTTTATTCACTCTAAGAACCGAATTATTGTGCCCATTTAAATGTCCTGTTTTGTTCCAGAGAAATCCGTGGATAACTACCTAATCTCCATTGATCATGGAAATATAGATATTGACCTAAATGGGATGATGACCACGTGGTCAGGGGAAATCGAAGAGTCAAGTAAGTTCTAAAAACATTGGGCTATCGATAGTTCAATAAAGAATACCAGTGATAGTGAGTGTGATGGTGAGTATGAGGGTGATGGTGAGTATGAGTGTGATGGTGAGTATGAGGGTGATGGTGAGTATGAGTGTGATGGTGAGTATGAGGGTGATGGTGAGTATGAGGGTGATGGTGAGTATGGAGGTGATGGTGAGTAGGAGGGTGATGGTGAGTTTAAGGGTGATGGTGAGTATGAGGGTGTGGAGCCAGTGGAAACACATAAACCTAACTTAAGCCTAATCAACCAAACCCTGGTGACCGTTGGGGTGATTCCCCTTTCGGGATCCAAGGTACCATGTGACAATCGAACCCGGGACCCCTAAGCTCGTAGCCAGGTACACTGACCACTACACCACGGGGAAGGTTAGTAATATGGGTGAGGAGGAATTCAAGTTTGAAGAAGGGATTATTTTAAGAGCAGCAGAAGGAAATTTATTAAGTTACTTTAATAAACGCAAAGAATCGAATACCATTTAAAAAAATGAATTACTTGGTTAGATAATGTGAAAGTATAATTGATATGTAGCCCCAGATTTTTGACAACAGGCACTTTGGTGAATTTAAAGCTATTTTGAGAAGCGGGTTGCATCTTAGCTTGACACAACTAAGCGCTCTAAGCACTTTCGCACTTAGACTCCAATGTGCGAAATAGAAAGAGAGGCAATAAAATGAACAGCTCACGCTGCGAGCACCTCTTGTTTATTTACTGATAACACTGCCCCTCTTCCACTGACGAGTATACACACCCACTCTACTATCTGGCAAGAAGATTCCTACATGACATTTTCGTTAAATAAATCAAACAGCCCGAGATGTATATTTATAAAAATACACATTTACAAAAATATCTACTTCAGAATCAATTTTTTTTCGTCAGTGTAAGACTGTTTTTATGTTTAGTTAATTGTTATTGTTATTATTATTATTAGTAGTAGTAGTACCTCGTCTTACTACCCGTTCGGGTTATTCGCACTTACGCTAATGTGTAATGGTAGGGTGATTGTGAGATGAAATGGAGGACCTACNACTACCCGTTCGGGTTATTCGCACTTACGCTAATGTGTAATGGTAGGGTGATTGTGAGATGAAATGGAGGACCTACAGTTTAACGTGGGATCCGAACCACGGTGGAGGCCTGGCATTGCCCACATTCACAAGATGTCTTGTCAGAGGTGAAGGAAGGGTTGGGTAATCAGATAAATCTGTGCCGGGACCGAGGATTGAACTCCGGCCGCCAGCATAGAAGTCTGACACCTTACCCCTAGACCGCCAGGTCACCTACTTTATTTAATTATTTATGTAATTCGCTTCAATGCCATATCTTTAAAACTCGTCGAATGAAAACGTAGACACATTACCCATAGGTAACACTGTCTTATCTCGCCGCCATGTGACAGATAGGTAACGTCCATAGTGATGTGTTTATGGTACCTGACACACTGTTCTGCCAAACACGTGTGTTCCACGGATCCTGATTGCTGTGCAGACTCCCGGAAGACCACGTTCAGCGAAGTGTCGACGCTGATGATGACCAAGGGGACAGCAACTGCGGACAAGGTGGTCCGTCTCTGCTTACACGGACTGGGGGTTCACCCCGAACTGGAGCTCCAGCCGACAGCCATCGACTTCGGGACAGTCCAGGTGGTTCTATCTCACGTGCTCTTTATAATATACTGGATGGACGTAGACACAACCTTGCGTTCAGGTTTGTCGTCTGCTTGAGTGTGAGGGGACAGGTTAAACGGGTTCTTCCATATTTGGTCTCTGCCTTAAACTATGAGTGAAGAATGGCCCTGGGCATTGGACGAATCCTGGATAGCTCAGTGGTAAGAGCATTGGCGTAATAAGCCGAAGGTCCCGGGTTCGATTCCCGTGTCCAGGGGTCATTTTTCAATTTTCAGAATATGATATCTATGAGGTAGTATCCTCTCTGAAATGCATTAACAATAGCTTCGGCTATTTGTTTTATTAATATATTACATTTGTTTGAACTACAAACATTGTGTAGTTGTCTAACGTTCAAACGTTCATTTATGTTAAAGGACTGTAGAAATTATTATTACTATACTACAATATATTTAACGTTGTCTCTTAACTTGTATATTGTTTTCAGAAACTATATTATTTTGAAAGATAATTGTAGTGAAATAAGGTTGCTAAAACTTGATTATAATATCTGTATGAATGACAAACTTTGTACAGAAGTCTTACTTTCAAAACATGATCATTTAGGTTATAGGTTTGTTGGAAGTATAAATATGATCGCCTATATAATCATCTTTAAAGAAACAAGTCATTAATACTGAACCTAGTTATGCTCTTCAAACCTTTTATTAATACAATTATTTCATTTAACTGGTCACACATTGAGGTATCTCGTGTATTCGTACAAATTAGCGAACTATGCCAAAATGCCCCGTTTCCTTGGATGTGTGTAAGAGAGAATAAGATACCCGAAATGTTCTCTCTCTCTCACACAATGGTGTATAGACTACGGCTCGAAAATGTCATCTTCGGATGTCCACCCAGTTATATTATAGAGACTAATGGTCTACATCCAACGAAACATATCCGTTTGTTTCTCAGCTACGAGACAACTGTACACTCCGATTACGCTGAAGAGTGTAAGTCTTACCTTTACTGATTAAGCTATGACCCTATCTTATAAGCTACAGCATAGTGGAACCTAGTAAGGTAGGGAAAACGGGAGAAGGGACCTGTACAAGCTACTAGATATATTCTTAAGTATCACGCCCGTTGACGAAGTCAATTATAAATTAAACATATACCTGAGCCGTTTAATCCTAACACTATGACGCTGACAAACTGCTGTTATCTGGCACGTCTTTGCTACGCACATGCGCAGTCCAGACGTCCCAACATTTTTTATACAGTCAGTCTACCACCTGGAGACCTTTGAACTTGTGTTTTTCATTTAGAGATTGATAAGTGTGAATCCAAGGTATGCTATTTTGGTTCTAAGTGACTGTCAACTGTTACACAAATCTCTCTTCTCGTTTTCAACTGCTACCAGATAATCGCACACCTTGCCGTTCAATGTTACTTATGCTTGAGACACTACTTTATACACATTTTAATTGAAATCACTTAATCAGTTCTAATCAATTCATTATCATCATGAGCAGTTTCCCACTTCTGGCTGCATCAGTTTTAGTGAAATGCCTCCATCTTTCTCTTTCATTCCTCCTTTATTTGTTTCCATTCTCTTCTCAATGACACACTTGATGTCATATGCTATTGTAACCATGTTACAACGTGACATGGAAGAAATGATAACACTCACCAGGCCAGCCCAACTTGACTCGTTCCGACTCCACTACAATACACCCGAGACGCTCATCACCACAATATCCACACCCGACTGAACCGAGGTTCATGCCTCATCGCTGGCCGTGTGGTTGGGCTCCCTCCACCTCTCCTCCCAAGTGGACAAGAAACAAGTGACCATCAGTCTGCGCGCACCGCTCTGGCGCATTGCAGATAAAACTTCTATGGACTATTCTTCAACGTGCAAACTACGCCCATTGGTTCTCTAGATTATTCTCGAATACTCCCTCCTCCCCCTGTGTTTGTTCCTTGCCCTGAGAACACATGTTTATCGCAGAAATGGCGTGAGCCCAGAGGAAAGACACACATTACGCTCTGGGCTTTCGAAGGTAAATAGCCTAACTTTTGTAGGCTCGACGCTATATTACAAATTCTTTTTGGCTTTAATCTACAATCTTTCAAAATTCAATTTATATCTACGACTAATGTCTTTTGTAACAATCTATTACGTCAGCCCTTAAGGCAATGTTTACTTTATAGTTATTTGGTCTCCTCTGATATTTTAGGTATCTCTAATGTCTGGAGATTGTTTATATTGGCCGCCTTGTTTCCTACCAAGGTTGGTCAAATGTGGGGCCGCGAGCCGGCGTGAAAATTAACTATTGTATGGACGCCTTGTTAGGTGGTAATGTTAGACTAGTTCATTGTAGTTTTGCTGGTGTCTATTTTTATATGTTAACTAAATGTGGGGCCGCGGGCCGCCCAGGACTTATATTTCTGAGGACATCTTGTTTCCTATTAAGGCGTTTAGGAATCCTTACGTATACTTAAACTTTAGGCACTGTCAAGTATTAATATAATGTGGATGTCATTGTTTATGTAAGGGGCGTGAGCTGTTGACACACCCATTGAGTTGTACCATGTTTTCTTTGATAATAAAATTATAACTCTCTTGTGCTTATCTATGTCTGTTATTTTTTGTGGGAAAATGCTGGGGGTAGGTCACAAGAGAGAGGCTGCGCCAGCACAACTCAATGGGGGAGTGACACTTAGGAGTAATAGAGAAACCAGAAGCCAGAAGGGCTGCAAGGCACAAGGGACACCGCCAGGGCCTGGAGGGCCTTACGACAATAATAACAACAGGCGGCTCCTTACAATTAGACTCCCTCAAAATGGCGTCCTCAGACAACAGCATAAAAACCTAACAAATTGGTCTCCAGTTTCATAATAACAAATAATACACAAAATGGCCAATCGACAACATGAGCAGAGAGACAACCTTTTCTCATGATTCGTAACAGAGGGTGAGACAACAGCTCACGCCCCTTACATAAACAATGACATCCACACTATGCTAATAATTGACAGTGCCTAAAGTTTAAGTATACGTAAGGATTCCTAAACGCCTTAATAGTAAACAAGATGTCATCAGAAATATAAGTCCTGGGTGGCCCGCGGCCCCACATTTAGTTAACATATAAAAATAGACACCAGCAAAATTACAATGAACTAGTCTAACATTACCACCTAACAAGGCGTCCATACAATAGTTAATTTTCCCGCCGGCTCGCGGCCCCACATTTGACCAACCTTGGTAGGACTACTCCCATCTCCTTATTTGTCTTTCTTGCGGTCTTTCTTCTACGTGCGTCATTTCCTATATTCTCTTTGGTGTTCTCTCATTTTCCATCCTCATTATGACCTTGCAGTGAAGGAGGCTATCAAGGGGCCCCACTCAGTTCTTCTTTCTTCTACACGTGGTGTTCCTCGGGACCTGAGTAACCCGGAGAAGGTCGGGCTTGGTTCCTGTGAGAGGCAGGAGGTGTTGGGGTGGTGGGTGAGTCGGATAGATGACTGTGGCAGCACCCACGCAAAGGGTGCCACTGGCAAAACAGGGGTATTCAGGCGGCCGTCCTATCAGCTGGGTGTAGGCCACGACCGACCTAGTAAGTCGGTGGCTGAAGTGATTAATTGAATGTTTTTATTTTTTATTGATTACAAAGTGCGATTAATATTGTGTTCTGCCCCATGAAGACCATTCCCTGTTTGTACCAGGTGGGGGTGATTGAGACCAGGGTGCTCAGGCTCACCAACCCTTGCTGCCTTCCTCTTACCTTCCGCTACCGGAAAGTTGCCTGCTTGGAGGTGAAGCCGGCGTGGGTGACTCTCAGGGCTAACTCCGCTCTAGAGGTGGTTGTCAGTGTGAAGCCCGTCAACATAGGTGAGTGGCACATGAACATACCCTAATAAATAACAGCGTTTCCATTGACTTGGAAAACCTGGAGGGGATTTGCTAGGTCAGGGAAAAATCAAGGAAAAGTCAGCCAATTTTATAAAATTTCTTGAATTTTCCATTTAAAAAAAAAGTATGCAACTTTTATTTACAATAGTCAAAACAATATTTTTTCTTCCAGTTAATACTCACCGCTAACCCCTTTTAACACAGTTGTCCTAGTCGAGCATACTAATCTCTCTCCTGCTTGTCTTTAGACAAAATTGAGTGTGGCTATGCGCATGCGCGAAAATTGAATACTTTATGGAAATAATAAACTAAAATTTGTTTTGTCTCATAACCATTTTAAACTGTGCCGGTGTGAGGCGATCTTTCAATATTCCGTTATGTTCTCACTGAAATATAGTTTAGATCGTACTACCCAATAGGCCATTGCTTTAGGCTGATATCCTTTAGCCCGTTCATGGGGTATTACAATTTCAGAATGGGTATGTGTCTAGAAATATTATTTCCGTCATCGGGACCACAAGGATTAGAACATCGGGTCAGTGGGTACTTGTGAAGTATTCCTCATCAAGCCAGTTTCTCTCACGACATTTTTGTATATTTTTGTAACATCTTTTAACATCAGATTCTTGTATTAACTCTTAGTGCTACTAATAAAGTAAACAGAGCCATCAGTATAATTTCAAACCCAACCATCTATTTTGCCGCCATCCCTACCCTTCCCCCAAGCTATTATGACAAATTAGGCCCACATAAATGCGGGTGGCGACAACATTTTACATTTTATTTATTTTATATTCTTTTCCTAGAAAAGTGGGAATACAAATACATATTTGAGGAAAGATTGAATTTGAGGAATAAAAAATATTTTTGAAGTGAGAAGATGGTTGCGGGATCTTGGATTGGTCTATTGGAGCCTAAAAAGGTTTTGCACCCCTGCTCTAAGAAGTCTGGGTAACATTAGCAATTAGAAATAACACACAAAAATATATATTATGGTCTTAATTCTGTTACCATTTTCTTGGTTATTTATGTCGACGACAATTCTTAAAGTTATTTTGTTTTTGTTTTTTAAAAAAAAAGCATTTATTTGGTTTGATTATCTACGTTACTTTGTGAGGATTCAATTTTCTCATAAATTGTTTAATTATTTTAATTAATTCTACACGTAACCAAACGTTATAATTAATATATTTTACCTGTTTTAAAAGATCACCATCTCTAATATATCTTTTCACCAGATGTAGTAGACAATCCGGGAACTAGCTGGTACTTCAAGCGCCGATCTTAAACTTGGCACCTTGTGAAATCGTTTAGTGAATGGAAAGAGGTTTTGTTTCCTCTATGTAACGGAAGAGATTTGGATTGTTGTTTGAAATAAGAATAAACGGAAATAAAACTTACTTTGGTGTCCTTTTTCTAGTACAGAAAAAAAATGTATGATGTCTTATATAAACATGAAGAAATAATAGTTGTAAAGAATGTCACTTTTTTTTAAAGGACTGCAGGTCAACTGTTGCCAGATCTCCTCTCTTTCACTTATGCCGGAAATTGATGTGCTGGGGATAAGGAGGAGCTACTGGCAACATCGACGATCCAGCGTTGCCAAACTTGTCATATATTTAAGAGAAGATTGAACACACCAAAACAATAGACTGTTTCCCCAATAGTAGCCATACAGTTCCTTCAGAGATGATATCCAGTGTAACTAACGCGGCAATGTCGGAACAGGTACCGTTAACACTTCGCTGGTCCTAGAGTTGCTGAGCCCTGAGTGTCCTTCAACCAAGGACTCGAAATATGTGGTCGTGGGTCATCGCACCCTTGCCGTCTCCTACAACGCACCCTCTGTGACCATCCTTCCTAAGATCTTTTTCAATTTGGGTGAGTAAAGACGTCTTTTAGTGTATTAATTGGAGGATAAATTATTTATCATGCCACTCAACAAATATTGGTATAGGAAAAAAACATACATAGCCAAGTGGTCATCTAAGTAATGGAGGTTATTAAGGGCTTCGTTCCTACCATGTACTTTTTTTCTGAAAAAAAAAAAATGTAAAATTCAGCATACTAAATTGTATTATCTTGTATATTATAGAAATAACTTTATAAACCCTTTCCGGCAATTGAAATTAAAATAAAACGGCTGGACCTATTTTGATAAAAAAAAACCACTCCTGTTAAAAGTGAGTAATCCAAAACTTTCACAAAAAATAGTAACTTTCAAAGAAAACTCAGATTTTCTTAGCGAGTTTTCAACCTTTTGCTTCTGTGTGCGGAGTGGCTCGTCTTTGTAATTATTCTTTGTTTACATCTCCATGGCAACCATGATTTGTATATTAGTAGCTAATATTTATCTTTCGTTAAACACAATAACTCTTAGCATAGTGGTACGGTGCATCAAATAGATAGAAAGCTGACACATTTTGGCGAGATAATCTGCATTCATCCACTAGTCAGCTTTATTGTATTTATCTAAGTTATTTAAAATATGTAGACATTACTTTAGCTTATTTCAATTAATAAGCTATTGGCTATCGTAAGCCGTTTTCACCTAGCCCCCGTATTAATATATTCGGGCCAACTTCATATTTACACTAATGGGGGACCAGGATGAGTAAGGTATGATTTAATATACCCTCATTTTCATGTAGGAAGAGTGTGAAACCATTTGTTTAAAAAAAACACCTCAATATATCTTGTCTCTATTCAAACCCCAACCATCCCGTATTTGCTAAAAAATCAAACAAGACGAGACTGACACATTTGTCCACGCAACCACTGGTTCACGGTATCTCTGAAGGGTGACGTGACAATTATTGAAAATACGCCCTCTGAAGTAGTCCCGTGGTGGTGTGGGTCAGGTATCTCACCTCTGAGGGGGAACGAGGTGGGATTCCTGACGGGTGACGTGCGGTTCGACATGGACGTCCCCAAGCCGCGGGGGGCCATGCTCCGCGCGGACCTGACTGAAACCAGTCCCTGGCCTCGACTGGAGACCTGTGACGTCACGGAGAGGGGCGAGCCTGAAGACAGAGCCACCTGGACAGGGGTTAAGGTACCGCCTCAATGTCAAGGGTCAATTGTTTCCTGGTAGCTAGTGGTCTTAGTGAGATGGACTCGGACGTCATGAGTAGGGGTGAACTCAAGATCGTCTTAACGTTCACCTGTTGTAACTAATTGATGCAAGGGCACAGTTAAATAATATACCCGGACACTCAACCTCCAGGTTAAAATGGTTGCGCTCCTTTTGGCAGCTTGAGCCCTTCACCACTAGGATCGCTGCGGTTAGTCCTATCATCACCCAGCAGTGACACTAGCGAAGCCCGGTGTTGAAGAACTCAAGCTGACAAAAGGAGCCCGGCGAAACCCCCGTCAGGTTGAGAGTCTGTTTCTTACTTGTCTTTGCACAAGGGTGATCTTCGTGTTTTTAATAGAAACCATTACGTTAGCTCATCATGACGTTCATTTAACGTAATAATTGTCCAGGGGAGAAATTATAAACATTATTTACGAGCGTCTTTGAGTAGAGGTGCTCATTTAATTGTGCGCATGCGCAGTTATCCTGCACCTCTATCCATGTACACTTATCAATAATAATAATAATAATAATCTGCATTCGCCATCTTTGAAAACAAAACTGAAAGGGGAATAAGCGTGTTTATGTCAACTGTTATGAACAAAAGGCTAAAACTGTTTTTTTGAACAGTCAACGCGAACAAAACTTTGGTCTTGGACGATAACATGTTCTTGTTTTTGTCTAGAAGGGCTCGTGGCCAGACAACCGCCCGCCGACGTCATGGCCGCATTATGTGGTACTGAAACCCAAGGAGAGGCCCACAAAGGAGCAAAGATCCTTCGGTGTGAGGACTGAGTCCTTGGCGAGAGCCAGAGAAGGATTGCCCGATTGTCCAGGGGTAAAGGGTCCCGCCTACTACTTGGATATATAAAGATATCCCCCAACACGGGCGTTCATTTCAAGTTTCTGAACTTAATTCAATACCAGTCATGACCACGCTCAACAAAACACCATCGGTGGTCTTGCGGTATAGCACGTCACTCTCGTATTAAACTGGAATACCAATGAATGAGGAGATCGGGGTTGAACCCCCCGGTCGGTTTACTGAAGACGATTCTTCATAACCACTCTTCCTCTACGCAAATGACGATACATTTCATCTAAAAGACTACTTTCCTCATCCGTGTTCTTTCTATCAGAACGTTCAACTGCCTGTTTGGGTTATACCTTTATGTACTAGTTACGCTAATGGTTTTAAGGATTAGGAAGGTTATATTTATAGAAAGTATAGATAACTTTCCCCCTAAATCATGTGACATAAACATGATAACTATTATTTCTTGTAGTCACTTAGATATTCAAACTAAAACACAACACACATAAGTACTCGTGTGCATGTATGTTCACATGTAAGTAATAATATCTTGATCCACACTAAGGAAAATATTGAATGGATCCTGCTGCAACAGAGACATAATTTGTGAGCGTTGTTGGTTTGTGTTGACTCGCCCTCAAGGTCGTGAAGGGACGCAGAAATAGGTCGATAGAGGGTGGTGCCACGACAGGAGAGAGAGATACAACTAAAATGGTCGATAGAAGACGCACGAAGAAGAACCAGGACGCTTTGATAGCTTTCCCCAACGATACAACCCGCTCCTTCCGCACGTCGCGTAAAGATATCAGGTGAGGCTTTCCAACGGTTGCCGGAGCTACGACCACTGTAGATTCCGAAAAAACAAACAAACAAGATCATAACTGTGGTCACGTGACGAGCTCTGAACCAATCACTGGGAGTCAGCCAAACTGCGGAGCTCGTTCTGCAATAGTCGATACAATCTCAGCTCTGTCCGCGTGGAAGGAACAGCCCATTAGAAAACTAACCGACTCAATCAGTGCGCATGCGCCTACAAAGAGATATACAAACAGAAAGTTGTGTCTACTGTTGGTAAAAGATTGGAAATAACTGGTCAAAGGAAAATTGTTTGCGTTCTCGTTTTGTGTTGATTTTTTTCCCCCCGACATAGCACAATAATGAGAAAACATCCAACGTGACAATAAACTAAAATATCTATTTTTCATCTATAAAATTAAATATATAAATGATAACCATCCGATAACTTATCTCAGTCGGTGGCGTGTCTGTCTACTGAGCTAAGGGTCCCGGGTTCGATTCCCATTATGGCCAAAAAATGTACCATTGATGGAAAAATGAGTTTACCCATTTACATTGATAAATTGACGGCTGGGGACTGGATGTCATTCATGTCCTAGCTAGTCTTAAGTTAGATTATATGGCACACGAAGCAAGCCGGTAAAGGAAAATATATGGCTCGAATAAAAAAAACTGACCTAGGCCATAGCACGTTTATATTGATAACCAAATGTCTAAGTTGGGGTGTGCAACGCATTATGGGTCAACATACACGTCTGCTAGTGTATGAATTGCTGACACACTTGAGTGGATTTTACTCTGTTTTTTTTTCAGTGAATGTGTGAACAAAGGTTTAGACATCGACAGTAGGCAGGTATTAGTAACATCGGGGGATGGTCATTGATCCCGACCATGATAGATGAGTTGTCAGTATTTGGGTTGATTAAAAGTGTTTCTTCACGTCAATTTACTACAACATGTTTTGGCTGTTTAAATACCCCTTCTAATATAGATATTAATAGAGTAATACATTTCTATAAAGTGTAAACGGTCTAGAAAATAATATTATTATTATTATTATTATTATTAGCACCGCGTCTTACTACCCGTTCGGGTTATACGCACTTACGCTAATGTGTAATGGTAGGGTGATTGTGAGATGAAATGGAGGACCTACAGTTTAACGTGGAATCCGAACCACGGTGGAGGCCTGGCATTCCCCGCCACATTCACAAGATGTCCTGTCAGAGGTGAAGGAAGGGTTTGGGTAGTCAGAAAAATCTGTGCCGGGACCGAGGATTGAACCCCGGCCGCCAGAACAGAAGTCTGACACCTTAACCCCTAGACCACCAGGTCACAAAAAACAATATTACTTTATGTCTTTTCGTCAATATTATCAGTCATACGTTGGATAGAGTTATGGAGGTTCCGTTCCACATTAACATAATCAGTCCCGTGTCGGGTAGCACATCACACAGGCTCAAGCCTACATATGCCTTTTTTACTACCATATTCAGTCATATCAGTGAGATTCAAACCAATGAAACAGTTATATGGAGCGACGGAATATCAGCCTTGGTGATTCCTTCCCCAGGACCATATTCAAGGGCGCCCCCCGCTATTGTCCTCCTTTGGACCCCCAGTTCGCCTACACCCCTGAGGAGGCGAAGCTGAAAGAAGAACACGAGGATATGTGGCTCCACTACATGAGGTCCAAGGCTAGGGCCATCCAGGAGCAGCTCACGAAGGGAAGGGGAATCGCCCTCCCCGACTATGAGCTGTCCTGTCCGGATATGCCCAAAGTGACGGACGTCAGACCCCCTAAGGTCGCCCCCCACTTCCGTATGAAGGCGAGCGTTGGCAAGAAGGACTCGCTCTTCGTCGGCGACGTCAACGTCCCTCTCAACCCGTTGCACCTGTACAACGAGAAAGTGACTCCATTCTCCATCAACTTTGGGAAGGCGAGGAACTTTCTGAACAAACGTAGAATGTCAAACACATGACTTACATGACTAACTTAACTCAAAGCTCAGTTTCGCTGATCATAAATTCAGGACTGTGAAAAGGAGAGAGCCAATTTATCACCAGCGTCGGGGATCGAACTCATTACCCTAAGCTCATTTCCACTACTGACTGAACAAAGGTGCCTGATCATGCACTCACATAGTTAATATTATTTATATATTTTATAATTAAAATATCGTATGTGTGCTATAAGCTCAGATGATGGCATTGAAGATGGAATTAGATCGCGCTCATAAAATCTGTCTAATAGACGAGCTCAACAAGGATACTTTAGATTTTATGTATTTATAAAAAAATACTTAAAATTCGATTGATTATCTATTTTATTTGTAATTAATTGGAGGTGTCATGATGTGTAAGAACCTCCTAGTAACAAGGGCGATGCTGTACTGACCGGCAAGGCAGTATCTATAGTAGGGATACTGGTTTGTAGGAACAGTGCGAGCGTGCTCGGGGTGAGATTGAGCAATGGTTGTACTTGTGGTACACTGGCTACAACGGGCCGACACCGGTAGGTGCAGCATCCTTACCGTAAGCAGTGAACACCGTCAGAAGTGTGGGTACGATCAAGGCTTGTAGCCTGGCCTACTCTAAACATATCGCTAAAAGAAACTGGAACCACACAATATCGGAGGCATGGGATTGGTTCAGTTAAAACGATTATGTCATAAGATTGGTTAAAGACGCAGACTTCCAAATGTTCACATGATAAATAAGTTAACCACAGCAATGAGACCACGCAATAGTCATTCAATGTATTTTACTGGATAATATAATAATTTAAAAAAAAGTTCCATGGTGTGAGTTACACCTACCGAGTGGCCACCACCGTTAGCGATGATAGTGACAACATTAAAGGATAAAGGTTGTCATGTGATCAGCACAAAGCACATTCTGGCCATTAATCTCAGTTTTATAAACCTGGGATGGTATTTATTTCTTCAAGTAGCTCCTCATTTGTCCTAAAGAGGCTGAGCTTGACCCCATTGCGGGCCCACAGCTTCACAGATAAATTTAGGAAGAGCTGGGGATCAAACCTGGGAACTCTTTATCTCTAGACAGCAACTCTGAGCCACGGACCATGGAAGTAGATAATATGCTCAAACTTACCCCAGTGTTTCTCCCTGGATGGTCTAGGTAGCTCCCAACAGTTACTCGCCGCAAGTGTTGGACCTGGAGAATCTGAATCCGTTCCCCATCAAGGTGCGCGTGTTTCCCGGGAGGACTGGAGTGGAGTTCCCCAACGGGGACACCAAGGTGGTGAAGCCCTTTACGAAGAGCACCCTCGACATGGTTTTCAAGACCGATACACTCGGTCGCTACAACGGGTCAGTCGCAACATGATCTCTTGAGACATTCTCGTTTAATTTGGAAGTGTCAGAATTTAACACCAACATCCAATGTCGTCACCCTCCTTAGCTTGGGCAATCTGTCGAGCGGTCATTCAGGATTGTCTAAGAGAAGGGAGTAGGCTGACCCTGAGCTATAACGAGTAGAACCTTTATTTTGTGTGTATATTGGATAGTACTTGTATAGGAAGTGAAATGAAATAATGTGAGTGTAAACGATTATAAGGGAATGATTTACATGAAATAAGCTTATCAAGTCAGTTATTTTGTAAGTGTTGGTCCTAACCTAGCCCTCCTGGCAAGGGTCCATCCTTAAGGCCCGATTACAGCACTTAGATCGAACCAACCAACGCTCAACCATTACCTTACTAGTCCCGATGCAATACGCTAAGTCCAAACAACAAAGATAATCGTCCACACACTCTAACTATAGTATTCACAACTGTCAAATACGTTAGTTTTCAAAAAGAAACAGAATTTTTGCTATAACATCTTTATTGTTCATTTTACAACATTTTAAGCACTGTCCCCCTCAAAGTAGTCCCCTCTACTGGCAATACACCGTTCCCAATGTTGTTTCCATTTTTTGAAAGCCTCCTGGAACGCACTTTGTGGGATGGCGCGCAGGTCTCTTGTCACATTGTCCTGAATCTCCTCTATGGTTTGGAAACGACGTCCCTTTTAAGTTTGGGAAACAGGAAAAAGTCTGCTGGGGTTAGGTCCGGAGAATATGGTGGATGAGGCACTATGGGAGTGTGATGTTTTGCTAGATAGCTGCGGACAAGGAGCGACGCGTGAGCCGGCGCATTGTCATGATGCAACATCCAAGTCAGGTGTTCCCACAATTCAGGCCCCTCCTGCGCACAGCATCCCTCAAACGCGCTAGAATTCCCTGATAGACTTCCTTGTTTACCATCTGACCCCGTGGTACAAATTCCTGATGGACAATGCCTTTGGAGTCAAAAAACAGAACCAACATCACCTTGAGCTTTTTTTGGACGAAGAGACCCTTTGCCCACCCACTGCAACGACTGCACCTTCGTTTCACTATCATAGCCATAAACCCACGTCTCATCGCCTGTTATGATGTACTTAAGGAAGTTTTCATTGTCATTGGCATGCAGTTTCTGGGTGATTTCAACACGGGTTTGTTTCTGATTGACAGTCAACAAACGTGGCATGAGTTTTGCATTGACACGACGCATATCAAGTTTGTCACTCAAAATTTGATGACATGATCCTACGCTGATGCCCACTTCGTCAGCAACTTCTCGAACAGTTAAACGACGATTTCCACGAATCACAACACGAAATTTCTCGACATGGTCGTCATCTGTTGATGTGGAAGATAGTCCAGGCTGGATCGTTACTGACCAACATTCTGCCATGTTCAAAACGCTTAAATCACTCATAGCACTGCGTTCGACTCATACAGCCAGTCCTCCCCGTATGCTTGGATAAGTGATTGAAATGTCTTTGTAAAAGTTTTGCCAAGTTTGTAGCAAAATTTCACACACACACACGTTGTTCTTCAAGTCTCTTTCATTGTCACTTTGGCACTAATCCGACGAACAGCTTGTGCACGTGCTCACTTCAGCGGATGTAACTCGCCAACTAACGGTCTGAGCGAAATGCGGTAAATGGCAGTTTGTTGTCTAAACGTGCAGCTACGTGCACTCAGTAGCCGCAGCGTGCTCCCTCTGCCGGTTGGTGGGCGATTTCAAAAGTTCTGTTTCTTTTTAAACACACCTCGTATGACGACAACAAGACGAAACACGACCGAACAAAAACACGTACGAGAAGCAACTGAACATCCGAAAGTAGGCTGATTTCCCCTTTGGTGCTGTGTACTAAGACCAATAAAATTGTTCTTAGGTCCTCTGGAGAAAGGGAGGGGGTGATATAATTTATTTCTTGCTTTAAACTAAGGCTGACTAAGCGATGAGCTTATTTGACACACAGTACGTTATTTGTCGATTGATGTTTTGATTACTGGCACTATGGTTTTCATACTTCAATGTTTACATGACAATCATGAATTAGATCGCACATGAAAACAGGCAAGGAATACGTAGGTGCTTACAGAAGTTACATAAGACGCTTGTGAGGAGCATGTTAGTTATCACGAGGAAATCAGGATTAGGAATTAAGTTATCTGGGAAAGAGTTTAAGTGGTGGGAGTACATGAGATAGTAGAGGAAGCAAGGCTGAGATGGTATGGTCATATAATGAGGATGTTGGAGTACATGAGATAGTAGAGGAAGCAAGACTGAGATGGTATGGTCATTTAATGAGGATGTTGGAGTACATGAGATAGTAGAGGAAGCAAGACTGAGATGGTATGGTCATATAATGAGGATGTTGGAGTACCTGAGATAGTTGAGGAAGCAAGACTGAGATGGTATGGTCATGTAATGAGGATGTTGGAGTACCTGAGATAGTTGAGGAAGCAAGACTGAGATGGTATGGTCATGTAATGAGGATGTTGGAGTACATGAGATAGTAGAGGAAGCAAGACTGAGATGGTATGGACATGTAATGAGGATTTTGGAGTACATGAGATAGTAGAGGAAGCAAGACTGAGATGGTATGGACATGTAATGAGGATGTTGGAGTACATGAGTTAGTATAGGAAGCACAACTGAAATGGTTTGGTCGTGTAATGAGGATGGAAAAGGAGAGAACACCAAAGAAACTCATGGATATGAAGTGTGTAAGGAAAATACCGCTGAAAATATGCTGGTTAGAGGAGTAGAATGGAAGAGATGAAGAATGGTGGAAGGTTTGAGGAATTTCACTTAACTGACCCAACCACAGTCTGGAAACTGTTGACGATAACTCCTAGCTTAACCTTCATCAAATATTCTGTGTCACAGTTCATACGATGACTCCTACCTGCCGCACCACCTGATCAATCAGGGAACAGCAGTAACTATTTTTTGTTCCCCTTCCATAATTTCTCGTATTCACAGTTTTTATTACAACTACCTGAGTGTTTGTAACAGATTCATGAACTACGTCATCAACGGAAACCACTCGTTCGAGGTGACCATATCCGCCGAGGTGGTCAAAAAGACACTCTTGCTGAGTCCCACGGAGCTTAGTTTCGACACGACGGATCTCGCCTTCCAGACGCGGTGCATGTCGGTATCGCTGACCAACTCTCTCCAGTCGTACACCAAATTCCAGTGGGAGGTCCCGGAGAACTCAGCCTTCAGCGTCCAGCCAATGACAGGTAGCCCCCCCCCCCCCCC
>CABFVX010005725.1:5197-25940 GCA_902151425.1 Timema shepardi | reverse complement strand
CCCCCCGAGGCCACTGTGGTATCCGGAACACGGGTCTGGATTGTGATCAGTTTACGATTGAAGTTCGAATAATGTTCTTATCGCGGTGAAACCACTGATAATAATTGGGTTTTAAGGACGTGCTTCGGTGGATATCCTTTATTATTCATTTAATTTGATTCAAAACTTTTTTAACCAATTTTATATAGTAACAGTACACATTAGTTATATTATATATTGATTTTAAAGTAATGTTGACCTTTATAATTCCGGTCTTTATCTTTAAATAACATTATTTAAAACAATTATGTTTATTCATTTTTCCTTCTTTTGTTATAAATCGTAGACCATGTCAATAAACATCGGGAACGTCAAGTGGGTTCTGTCTTAATAATGTGTATCAATGTTTGAGCAAATATATTTTCTGGTTTACGAGATTCTGATACTATTGTTGATTCACAGGAGAAGTTTCTCCGTTGAAGACCATCATGTGCTCAGTGTGCTACAAAGCCGATGGCCGTAAGTCTCACTACGCAGAGATGAAGGTTATCGCCGAGAGTGGAATCCATCAACTACTCAAGTGCACGATGGTGCTACGTAAACCGAATGTGACCTTCCTAGATAGCAAGTTGGACGTTAAGGTAGGTATAGTAAACACGTTTCTCATTAAGACAGTCTCTAAAAAGTATAGATTTATTCTAGCTGAGGTCGATGGATTTTTCCTGAGCGATAAAAAAAATCCGTAGCACAACTTCATTTGGAGGGGAAGTGAATCCATCGGGTACCATGTCGATTATGTCGTGTAAAAGATCTCTGGAAGGTATACGAGAGTGGTAAGCGCCTTCCCTCTGGCATATATTACTGAAGACAGCGAGAAACCACCACACTTTATGGACTGCCCTGGTCCATGTGCTTTATACTAGATGGTATGCAAAGTACTAACGAGCTGAAGGAAGGAGTTCATGTACAGCTTCATATGCATGAGGTACGGGCATCAAACCAACCTTTGTATTGAAAACTCATCCTCATCAGAGCTTATATGCTGATATAAACTGCATTTTATATTGATTCCAATCTTCTTTATCGTTGATATTTTTTATTCAAGGAGATCCCCTTGAACACGAGAACTAGGTTTATGACAATGATGTACAATGCCGACTACGAGGACATCATGTTCTCGGTCGAGAACCCTGAGCCAATGCCCGGTTGTGAGGTGACCCCTGAGTCGGGGATGATCCGGGCTCGCGGGGTCCTTTTCCTCACCCTCGAGATGAAGCTCGGCGCCGTCGTTGACTTCAGGTTCAACATCACCGTGTCGCTGCAGCGCTCCACTAGCATCCACCTCAGGGTGATGGGCAGCGTTGGATACCCCAAGGTGAGCTTAGTGACTGTGGGCCTTTTGCAAAGGGTTTTGTGAACAACTGAGGAGGGAAATTGGCAAAAAACAAATATGGCTTGGTCAGGAACCAAATATATTTCATATATAAATTTATATTTACTCTCTAGAGACATTCAAATTATATTGTTAATTAGTTACCTCTGAAAGAAGGTACAGGAAAGAGAGATTTAAAGGGAACTTATAAAATTAGATAATAAGTGACCATTCCTGTATTAAATTGAGTGGAATGGACAAATTGACTGTCTTAGGTCGTCATCAAACCGGACGTGTTGAGATTGAGGCGCATCAGCGTAGACTCGTTCGACACTCATCGTTTGACGGCGGAAAACAAAGGTTCAGTCCCCGCCACGATACAGTTCGCCCTGGAGGATTTCCCCGAGTATCGCATCTCCTACTCACCCAACCGGAACTCGGTGGAATTAGTCCCTAGAGATTTCCTCCTGCCTCCAGGGAGGAAGGACAACTTCTACCTTCACTTCACACCGGTGGACGTCGCGACTTACGAGTTCCTGTTGCCCGTTGTGATCAACGATATACTTGGACCCCCCTTCATGGAGAAACCCTTGACCCAAAGGCCGCAGTACTTCCTGGAGGATTGTGAGAGGTGGGCTCGGTTATGCTTAGCGGATTAATTTGTCATGATGAAAATATGTGTTTCTGTTTAGTTTTTCGACTTATATTACTACTTGTTCGGGCTATTCCAATATATTAACTATGCTATTATAATTTAGTCTTTTTAAGCATTATGATATGTTTGTAGCTGTGTGGCATCTACTCTTTGTTATAATCTGTTAGCATTAACATGCTCTACCTAACTTAATACTAATGCAGACACAACACCCTGATCCCTGGCCCTTAATTCATCCCCGTGGAAAGGCAGACCCGCATTTCACCAATGACACTTTTCTTTTGGCCATACAAAAAATTAGCCCGCGACCCTTAAATTATTAGATAGACATACACACATTACCAACTGAGCTAAAGCGCTGGACATTAACTATACGAATAGTATAGGGAAACTTGCATTGAAACAATGAGGGTAACTAGCATGAAGTAATCAGAGAAGTATCCAGTCTAAACATACGGGGGAGCTGAATTGTATCCATTCTGAATGGTCTAATTTCAGACATTTTCTTATACGTGCTCCCCAAATAAAAAGTCTGATTTATCTCCACTAGAATTATTTGCGTTATATCAACAAAATCCTGAATTGTATCCATTCTGATTTGTATCCATTTAATTGCGGTGTCACATGTCTGGTGGTTGGCAGCAGCAGATACTCTTATTAACTCACTACATGTTTACTAGAGAGCAGCACTATCACTATGTTAATATAAAAAAAAAAATTTGTACTTATTGGTTCTTCTTTTAAAAGAATATTAAAATGATACTTTACAAATGAGTGATTTTAAAAAACAGTTATGATTATTTTAAAATTGGTATATGGGAAAGCATTTTCTAAAATAAATTAATTTAGGGGCAATACGGATGTCAGTCCTAGGATTGACAGTATGCATCAGTCTTTACAAAGATACCATATAACGACAAAAACTAATGCAATCGTTAGTGCTACGTTAATGATGGTCATTTAACATAAAAACTTCGTTAATGGTACATTTTGGCTTATAATGTCCACAAAAATGTATCACTAAAACTGTTTTTGCTTACTGAGCAGCACTAACTTAGCACTAACGATTGAATTAGGTTTTGTCGTTAGTTCTGCACCGTAAGATGGTGGGTGGGGCTAGGTTGACGTCAACTTGGCCCCAACCAATAATTTTTTGCTTATGACATCCGAATCGCCCCTAAATTAATTTGTTTTAGGAAATGCTTCCCCATACACCAATTTTAAAATAAATCATAACTATTTTTCAAAACCACTCATTTGTAAACTATCATTTTAGTATTTTTTAAAAGAAAAAACCAATAAGTAAACATTTATCTATTTTATATTAACATAGTGATAGTGCTGATCTTTAATAAACATGTAGTGAGTTAATAAGAGGCTCTGCTGCTGCCATCTACTAGACATGTGACACCGCATTTAAATAGATACAAATGAAAATGAATACAATTCAGGATGTTGTGGATAGCATGAAAATAATTCTAGTGGATACAAATCAGACTTTTTATTTGTGGTGCTTGTTTAAGAAAATGGTTGAATGGAGACCATTTAGAATTGATAAAATTTAGCTACCCCGTCCCAAACATACGACACATATTCAAACGGCCATTGTTTTTATATTTGTTTACTAATAATCATAATGATAGACGGTCATTCGAACGGTAGTAGTAGACTTGTAAAGAATTAAGTACGGGAACATCTCTTGAGTTCCATCACGAGTTTTGTAGGAAGTACGAGAAATTGGGTCAAGTGCGCCCCCTTCCCATCCCCACGAGACTACCCAACGTGAGGGTGGATTACACTGTTGCTGGACACATCCTCCGCTTCTCCAAGCTGACCTTCAAACTGACCAAGATGCCGTGGCCAGATATGAAGGAACGGACAGAGGACAGTTTGATCATCAAGAACGAATGTCGTGATCCCGTCATGTTCATCATCCGTCTTGATGACCTCAAACCAGGGATGTCCCCGTTCACTCTAGAGGTATGTGTGTGTGTTTGGGTAGGTTAACCATGCCGTACAACCCATCCAAGCTATCCACATATTTACACTGATGAAGCAGGAAATTTATAGTTGAAGTCTTGGAGGAAGAACAATATTTGAATGTAAAACTGGCCATACATGCTTGAGTCCGATCCCATGGAGCCATCAAATACGGCTCGTACAAACCTATTTTCAACGGAACTCGATCTTTCCTGGAGAAAGTTAAGTCATGTGTTTTTTCAATGGAGAATAATTATTGACAGATTGACTCCATGGACAAGTTGGAAGAATGGACTTGCCATTGAAGAGATAACATCTTCTGTTGAAGATAAAAAGTTTTCCAGCCCAGGAAGAATCTAGTTTCTCCTCACCACTAAACTGACCATTTCGTTTGCTTAAGATAAAAAGTTTTCCATCTCAGGAAGACCCTAATTTCTCCTCACCACTAAACTGACCATTTCGTTTGCTTAAGATAAAAAGTTTTCCATCTCAGGAAGACCCTAGTTTCTCCTCACCACTAAACTGACCATTTCGTTTGCTTAAGATAAAAAGTTTTCCATCTCAGGAAGACCCTAGTTTCTCCTCACCACTAAACTGACCATTTCGTTTGCTTAAGATAAAAAGTTTTCCACCACAGGAAGAATCTAGTTTCTCCTCACCACTAAACTGACCATTTCGTTTGCTTAAGATAAAAAGTTTTCCATCTCAGGAAGAATCTAGATTCACCTCACCACTAAACTGATAATGACATCTACAGTATTTAAGATAAAAAGAGGTTGCAGTTCAGATAAAAGCACTGTTCCTCCTTTTTACCAAGCCGATAGCTGAATCTCTTTAAAGATTTATAACTCTAGGAATCAACTACAGTGTATATATATGGCAAGATCCTATATGAGTTAAACTCGACATCTAAACACATTTGAAAGCTCTATGGAACTAATACCAAGTGTGTATAGTCACTGATCAGCTTTAAAGGCGTTACTCACACCATTTTCATATAATAATAAGTTAAGTGTTGTGGAATGCAGCTATCACTCTTTTTAATTACCA
Organism: Timema shepardi; assembly: GCA_902151425.1. NCBI lineage: Eukaryota > Metazoa > Arthropoda > Insecta > Phasmatodea > Timematidae > Timema > Timema shepardi. The sequence continues at coordinate 20,904 of CABFVX010005725.1, read as the reverse complement.
TGAATACCAATAAAATAATACCAATAATATAGTAAAATGTTATCAATGCTGGATGCAGAGGTGTTGGCACTTTATAAACTCTATTTTCTATCATAATGCTACTATGGATTGTAGTGAGAGGAAACGTCAGCTAAAATTGTAAAACCAAGACCATTGAGTAAACTATTATTATTATTATTAATAATAATAATTATACCGCGTCAAACTACCCGTTCGGTTTATACGCACTTACGCTAATGTGTAATGGTAGGGTGATTGTGAGATGAAATGGAGGACCTACGGTTTAACTTGGAATCTGAACCACGGTGGAGGCCCGGAATTCCCCACATTCACAAGATGTATTGTCAGAGGTGAAGGAAGGTGTTTGGTAATCAGATAAATCTGTGCCGGGACCGAGGATTGAACCCCGGACCCCCAGCACAGAAGTCTGACACCTTACTCCTAGACCGCCAGGTCACCTGGTAAACTAATAAATGTATCAGGCTCATCTAATATAATTTTCCAGAAGGGTAGAAAAAAGGAATCGAACTTTAGTCAAAATATACTGAGGAGACTGTTAATAAATTGTTATCCGATCTCCGTCCAGGAAAATACGGGTACTTTTATATTATTTCTACCTTTATCATCTCTACTCCCTAGATGTAAACACGTGTGTAGCCCCGCCTGTTAGTGAGACACGGAACATGAGGATTGCATGGAAGTGTTGAGTTCTGGGAGATGTGATGCCTTGCTTGTCTGTGTCCAGCACCAGTCTGGCGTCCGTCCAGACGTGAGTGACAAGGCGCTGAGCGCCACCTTGAAGTTGGGAGAGCAGATTATCTTGAGGGTGATGTTCAGACCAGAAGGACCGGGCGTCTTCAAGGTAGAGGCCCCGATCTTCGTCCGAGAGCATAAAGAGGGCGATGTGTTTAACCATCTTAACATCACAGGGGTGTTCCCATGCCCCAGTATCAGGAGCCCAATCAGAGAAGTAAGTTTTGATACAGGCGCCATTAGTAGAAGAAGAAAAAAGGGTCCCGATGACTTAAATAAGTCGGTATTGTGTGTACCTTCCGAGCTGAGAGGCTCTAATTCGAATCCTGGCAATGATATAATTCTATCTTGGGTGAAATTTAGGCATACCCTTTCGTAGTGAGGACCCAAGAACTGTGCGCTAGGTCAGTTCTAGAATGGAGTTAGTTTGTAAGCCGTGTGCTGATATATTTAGTCTGTTCATAAAATTCACGTTAAATACCCCAAACTGAGCAGATAAAAAGGGGGAATCAAAGTTAGTTATAGTTTGTAAAAGAAAAAGTTGAAGCGTTGGTTCTCGTGACAGGTGCACTTTCTCCCAATACCTTTGAGTGTGAGCTCGGAGCTCAACACATTCATCGTGACGTCATTCTATCCATCGGACAACCGCGCCAAGGCCATCGTCAAGTCCGTGTTGGGGACCATCGACACCCGTCAGGTCCCCGTGACCTTGAAGGTTGATTTCTACGACGGTAACGCTATCCGCGCCGGAGAGAGGGCGAGTATTCTCCCTCTGAAGATCACGTTCCGCAGCGAGGTCCCCACGGCGTTCAACACCACGATAGTGTTTACTGACGAGGATCATTTGGGGCAGTACTCCATGATCGTCACGGCTATAGGTGCGTTTGTAGCCGTCGGACCGCGGGAAGGGGCTTCACTTCTTATGTTGTGTCACGCCTTTGAATGCATAGTTAATCAAGAGTGGTTTAGCAAACTTATATAAACTAGGAAAACACATAGTCCTAAACACCAATAGTTTGAATTATTTAGATGGAAGGACATATCTTAATTAATCATTAGCATTATTTTATGAAGAGAGAGAGGATATTTCTTCACACACGTTTTTTTTTTGATAAAGTGATATCAAGTAAATCTTTGAAAACATCAAATTTATCTTGAAGCAATTTAAAATGTTTTAAGCCTTAATCGACGCCCAGGTGCTACGAGTTTACAAAACTTCAATAAGTTAAACATTTAAAAGAGGACCCAAGGTACACTAAAAAAAAAAAACCATAATTATGTTATTTTCGGTGTAAATCAGACCCCTTCATCAGCAGAAGTAAGTAAAACATATACTGTAATTTTTGGGGGTATATCCGGTCCTCGTCAGATAAGACTCTGTGTTTAACTCTCTTCTGCTGAAGAAGGAGACTGATGTACCTAAAATATTGCATAACTATGCGTTTTGCTGTCCTTTAATTGTGGACTCTGAGGCCTACAGTTTCCTGGTAAGTGTGTAGGCCTATTCTTTCTATCATTTCTTCATGTTTAGTTTAATACAGGCGTTTGGCACCATCTTTCCTTCGATAACACTCCAATAATAATTGTTCTGAGGCTCAAGACTGATATAATCCAATACATTAAAGTACATAATGCATTATTAGCACCAATTTCAAGAGGGGTTAGAGGCTTCAACCTTAATAAACCCCCCCTCGGACCGAAGCAGGTATGGAAACCACTGGTCAAATTATCAGAATCGCCTCTAAAGGTGATAAGAGGTTTAACAAAACTTTCAGCTGATAACTGCTTGCTGACGACGCACAGTTTCCTGAGGACTCAGATGGAGAGGTTTCACCTGGATTCCCAGAATGCACCGGAAGATAGAGATAACAACAGACGGTCGTCGTTTCACGATCGAGAAATAACTTTCGTGGGAACAAGAGTGATAGTAAGTTGGGTGGTAGCCCCTTCAAAATACGTCATATATGGGGGCGGGGTGGAGAGGGGACCTGAATCAGTAATTGAAGGATTCTGAAAGAATTATTAGAGGCTTGGAAAATAACAATTTCAAATTCAATCAGTAGAATATATTTTTTTTAACATAATTTTGTAGCATTTTTTATTTTAATGAAATAGCACTTTGTAGCATAATGAATTAATCTACGCTCTATTTATATTTTACATTCACGATCTTTCAGTTATTTTTTTAATTGTCGAAGTAATATTTTAAAACATTCTTTTAAGCATAGTTTGAACGACCCATTCCTCTGTTTAACAAACAATGCCACTCACAGCAGCGGGTAAAGACGTTCAACCTGCGTCTGTTGAGCAACTCGAGCATTCTCGCCAAGGGAGTCTCCGCCTTCCAATCAGACCTATCCGTTCTTTCGATGGTCAGCACAGTGATGGGTGTCTCCGACACGTCAGACCCGACGTTCAGTTATACCACGCCTTCAACCGCCCGCTCTCAAGTGGAGAGCAACAACAACCCTTACCCGAGGTTCCCGGACCCGTTTGACGACCTGGATTACGCCCTGCACATGCGCAAAGCGCTGGACGCCGTGGAGTCCTGGCTGTACGAGCAAGGCTTCCGATGCTCCTTCTCAGCGAGATTACCAGAAGGTGCGTGTGGATGATCGCAATATCACTTTCTGTTCCGCCGCGGCCGAGAACTCAAGGTGTCGCCCTCTATGAGGATATCACTTTCTGTTCCGCCGAGGCCGAGAACTCAAGGTGTCGCCCTCTATGAGGATATCACTTTCTGTTCCGCCGCGGCCGAGAACTCAAGGTGTCGCCCTCTATGAGGATATCACTTTCTGTTCCGCCGCGGCCGAGAACTCAAGGTGTCGCCCTCTATGAGGATATCACTTTCTGTTCCGCCGCGGCCGAGAACTCAAGGTGTCGCCCTCTATGAGGATATCACTTTCTGTTCCGCCGCGGCCGAGAACTCAAGGTGTCGCCCTCTATGAGGATATCACTTTCTGTTCCGCCGCGGCCGAGAACTCAAGGTGTCGCCCTCTATGAGGATATCACTTTCTGTTCCGCCGCGGCCGAGAACTCAAGGTGTCGCCCTCTATGAGGATATCACTTTCTGTTCCGCCGCGGCCGAGAACTCAAGGTGTCGCCCTCTATGAGGATATCACTTTCTGTTCCGCCGCGGCCGAGAACTCAAGGTGTCGCCCTCTATGAGGATATCACTTTCTGTTCCGCCGCGGCCGAGAACTCAAGGTGTCGCCCTCTATGAGGATATCACTTTCTGTTCCGCCGCGGCCGAGAACTCAAGGTGTCGCCCTCTATGAGGATATCACTTTCTGTTCCGCCGCGGCCGAGAACTCAAGGTGTCGCCCTCTATGAGGATATCACTTTCTGTTCCGCCGCGGCCGAGAACTCAAGGTGTCGCCCTCTATGAGGATATCACTTTCTGTTCCGCCGCGGCCGAGAACTCAAGGTGTCGCCCTCTATGAGGATATCACTTTCTGTTCCGCCGCGGCCGAGAACTCAAGGTGTCGCCCTCTATGAGGATATCACTTTCTGTTCCGCCGCGGCCGAGAACTCAAGGTGTCGCCCTCTATGAGGATATCACTTTCTGTTCCGCCGCGGCCGAGAACTCAAGGTGTCGCCCTCTATGAGGATATCACTTTCTGTTCCGCCGCGGCCGAGAACTCAAGGTGTCGCCCTCTATGAGGATATCACTTTCTGTTCCGCCGCGGCCGAGAACTCAAGGTGTCGCCCTCTATGAGGATATCACTTTCTGTTCCGCCGCGGCCGAGAACTCAAGGTGTCGCCCTCTATGAGGATATCACTTTCTGTTCCGCCGCGGCCGAGAACTCAAGGTGTCGCCCTCTATGAGGATATCACTTTCTGTTCCGCCGCGGCCGAGAACTCAAGGTGTCGCCCTCTATGAGGATATCACTTTCTGTTCCGCCGCGGCCGAGAACTCAAGGTGTCGCCCTCTATGAGGATATCACTTTCTGTTCCGCCGCGGCCGAGAACTCAAGGTGTCGCCCTCTATGAGGATATCACTTTCTGTTCCGCCGCGGCCGAGAACTCAAGGTGTCGCCCTCTATGAGGATATCACTTTCTGTTCCGCCGCGGCCGAGAACTCAAGGTGTCGCCCTCTATGAGGATATCACTTTCTGTTCCGCCGCGGCCGAGAACTCAAGGTGTCGCCCTCTATGAGGATATCACTTTCTGTTCCGCCGAGGCCGAGAACTCAAGGTGTCGCCCTCTATGAGGATATCACTTTCTGTTCCGCCGCGGCCGAGAACTCAAGGTGTCGCCCTCTATGAGGATATCACTTTCTGTTCCGCCGAGGCCGAGAACTCAAGGTGTCGCCCTCTATGAGGATATCACTTTCTGTTCCGCCATGGCCGAGAACTCAAGGTGTCGCCCTCTCTGAGGATATCACTTTCTGTTCCGCCGTGGCCGAGAACTCAAGGTGTCGCCCTCTCTGAGGATATTACTTTCTGTTCAGCCGTGGCCGAGAACTCAAGGTGTCGCCCTCTCTGAGGATATTACTTTCTGTTTCGCCCTGGCCAAGAACTCAAGGTGTCGCCCTCTCTGAGGATATTACTTTCTGTTCAGCCGTGGCCGAGAACTCAAGGTGTCGCCCTCTCTGAGGATATTACTTTCTGTTCAGCCGTGGCCGAGAACTCAAGGTGTCGCCCTCTCTGAGGATATCACTTTCTGTTCCGTTGAGGCCGAGAGCTCAAGGTGTCGCCCTCTCTGAGGATATTACTTTCTGTTTCGCCCCGGCCGAGAGCTCAAGGTGTCGCCCTCTCTGAGGATATTACTTTCTGTTTCGCCCTGGCCGAGAACTCAAGGTGTCGCCCTCTCTGAGGATATTACTTTCTGTTTCGCCCTGGCCGAGAACTCAAGGTGTCGCCCTCTCTGAGGATATTACTTTCTGTTCCACCGCGGCCGAGAGCTCAAGGTGTCACCCTCTCTGAGGATATCACTTTCTGTTCCGCCGTGGCCGAGAGCTCAAGGTGTCGCCCGCCCTCTCTGAGGATATTACTTTCTGTTCCGCCGCGGCCGAGAACTCAAGGTGTCGCCTTCTCTAAGGATATCACTTTCTGTTCCACCGCGGCCGAGAGCTCAAGGTGTCACCCTCTCTGAGGATATTACTTTCTGTTCCGCCGCGGCCGATAACTTAAGGTGTCGCCCTCTCTGAGGATATTATGTCTTTGTTAACCGGCCCCGTGGTGTAGTGGTCGGTGCACCTGGCTACGAGTCTAGGGGTCCCGGGTTAGAGTCCCGGCTGGTACGTTGAGTATTCTTCCCGAGAGGGGAATCACCCCAATGGTCACCAGGGTTTGGTTGATTAGGTTTAAGTTAGGTTTAAGAGTCCCCACTGGTTCCACACCCTCATACTCACCATCATCTCATCTCAAAGGAACCTATAGAAATAGCCTCCACGGAAAGGATGTACAATTAGTACGTTCGGGTGTCCCCTGGACAACGGTACATCAGTACTGGCTAATATTTCCACTACTGAACTACTAAGAACATCGCCCAGACGTTCTATATTATATTATATTTCTTTGTTGGCCTTCGCAGTGGCTTACTACTACGTCACAAGATATCCGCATATTTATTTTAATTCATGGACGGATAAAAGATATGTATGATGAGTGTGCCTGCATGGCCGTGGAAGAATCGTAGACAGTCGTTTAGGAAAAGTCCTCATCGTTACACTTGACCAGGATTCTATCCCCTACCTCCCAATCACATGTAAAATCTCAGACAGGACCTATGCCTATGTCCATGTGCATATCAGAGCAGGGCTGATTAATCTCTGTGGGGTTTGTTTTGTGTCTTAGTCGAATCAATAAAGTGGAGATTTAGTATTAAAAATAAATCCTAACACACAAAGGTCAATTTGTTCTAAGCACCATCAGCCCCCACTATGCTAAAGCTTATGAATAACACCCCAATATATTTTTTAATCCCTTAGCCACAATTTTATTTGTTAAGTAATAATTATAACTAATGGCATTTTTTCCCCAAGGTATGGCTAACATGGTGGGAAGCGTCGTCACTAGATGGAGGTCATTCAAACCCAAAAAATCTGAAAGTTCTTCGAGGACGATAATCGATCTCCTGGATAACCTCGTCCAGAGCCAAGTTGTTCAGTCCTTCTCCAAAAGGTGAGCTGTGCGCCAGTTGCTGTATTCACCATCCACGATTGGAGGACAAATGACAACTGACACTTGTACATGATATTCTATACGATAACCAGGTGCCAGATGCTCATACAAAAGGTGAGCTGTGCGCCAGTTGCTGTAATCACCATCCACGATTGGAGGACAAATGACAACTGGCACTTGGACACGATATTTTATACGATAACCAGGTACCAGATGCTCATCCTCAAAAAGTAGTAGGCCTATCTAGGAAGAGAGTCTATAGAGCCTCTGTATTTGCTGACTGTAAAAACCGCAGTGCTCTTTCCAACTCAGGTCATGGGAGGGATCCCAACCCCTCCACAGTCCTCAGGAAAGAGTCAACCAATCATAATATAGTCCAGAACAATTTACATATCTTCAAAAATATCTTTAAAAAAAATGGTGGTGATGCTATCTTTGCTTCATCCTGCTTTCACTAAAGAATAATGTCCAGTACACAACACAATCAGTGGAGGAATCTTTGAAAACAAGCGTTTTTAAAATAGGTTTTTTTAGCAGGTACATAAAACAGAGATTATCCATTCTTCTAGCAATAATAATAATAATAATAAGGAAATACTCTACAAGGGGAACGTAGACCCCACGTTTCTCTGTGCTGTGTTGTTCAGGGAGTTCCCGTCGGAGAACCTCGCCCGCGTCGAGTACGTGCACTCCATGTACGAACACCTGATTTCCTTCCTGACTGTCCAGGGTGCCTGCGTCGTGCACCTGCCGGAGCTCCTGCTGAACTACGAGGATTACACCTGCTACGTGGAGCAGATACAGCCCTTCTTGAAGACAACCGCCACGGTATATTTCTGAGGGTCGTGTTGTCATGTCATTGGTCTTATTGCCGACCAAGTGACACGTCACCGGTTGTGGAGTTGTATCCTCCCAGAAAGACCAATGCTGCGAGGTTAAGATAACATTCATAATATAGCAGTTACCAAACTTCAGATGATGATTCAGCCTAGAATTTATTAGTATAGCTATACAAATTAATTATGTTGATTATTTAATGATGTATACTTAAATTATAAGCACTATAAGCTCTAACTCTTATGTAATATACTATGAATAGGCTAGTTGAACATTATTTTGTATGTAAGCCCCCATCCCCTCTAATAAATTCACATGCACGCCCCTGGTTAACAAAGTACGTGGGATGGATAAGGTTATTGATTATGTAATGAGATTAGTGTCTGACAGTGAGAACAGAGCGCTTTTTCGTTGTTTAGCCTAACAGCGCTCTCTATTCTCTCTCTCTCTCTTTGTTTAGCGGGTGTGCAGCCAGTCTCACTTGGCTGGGGGATTAATGGAGACAGGGGGAAGGAAAAGGTACTCGTCTGGAAGAGTCTGGGCTTATTTTATTCTAACCAGGTATTCTAGAAATGGGGGATTCCAGACTATTGATTGTGACCCCCCCACATATACACGGTCGGTGATAGCAGGAGTAGTTCCAGTCTGAGTCGAGGATAGCCCAGTGGGTGGACCAGCGTGTCCAGGATAGTGTGCCCAGGAGTGGGCAGCGTAATCATTGTGTGGACTGGCGTGTCAAGAGAGTGGGCTAGCGTGTCCAGCGAGTTGGTTGGCGTGTCCAAAGAGTGGGCCAGCGTGTCCAGCGAGTGGACTAACGTGTCCAACGAGTGGCCCAGAGTGTCCAACGAGTAGGCCAGTGTGTCCAGAGAGTGGACTAGCGTGTCCGAGAGCGGTCCAGCGTGTCCAGAGAGTGGGCCAGCGTGTCCAGATAGTGTGCCCAGGAGTGGGCAGCGTAATCGTTGTGTGGACTAGCGTGTCCAGTGTGTGGACTAACGTGTCCAACGAGTGGACTAAAGTGTCCAACGAGTGGGTCAGCTTGTCCAGCGTGTCCAGCGAGTGGTCCAGCGTGTCCAGCGAGTTGGTTGGCGTGGCCGGGAGAGTATGAGCTAATCAAGCGTTCGTGTAATGCGGGTCAGCGCAGTATATCGTGCACGGAAACAAATGGTGACTTAGTGGACTTACACGGGTGACGTACACATCGATTGTTATTGTGAACTTTATGAAAATAATTGTGACTGTTTTAAATATTTAAATAGTTATAAGGTGCTTTATAGTTATTAGTTTGTTTATTTAATTTAATTCCACTTTGTTCAATTTATATAAGAGAACGAAAACACACAGAGTTAATTATTACTTTTATTATTTAATATCAGTGACTTATTTAGTTGTAATAAATTTAATTATATCAGTGTAGGTGCTATTTTACTTTTAATAATCAAAACCTCGAGTATTCCCTGTGTGTTTTAAATCTTGTTTAATCGGCAACGTCTCCCAATATCCTGAAATGAATTCTCGATTCACACAGTAACGTGTGAATGACCCACGACCACGATATAAATATCCAATGTTGGTACTAGAACAGGCATCGCTACAAATTCAACAACGTGAAGTTGCCTTATTGGGACTACATGGTACACGAGATGATAGAGGAAGCGTGGATGAGATGGTATGAACATGCAATGAAGATGTAAAAGGAAAAGGATCCCACGGATAAAGATGGAGCAGAAGTATTTAGGAGAAATACCGCAAGGGGAGACCAACAAATAGATGGAAGGAGCAGGTAAAGGCAAGTGTGAGAGCGAGAGGAGAAGAACGGTGGAACGACACAGGAAGGTAGAGGAAATTTAGCTGAAACAAACTACAAATAGCAACAGGCTGGAACCAGTTCCTATTGACGATTCTTGATTTTTATCCAAACGGTTCGAACACTAATTATTTCACTATTAGATGTTTAGGAGGTGAAACGAAAATTATACCTCAACGTTAAAGTTGGCCTCTTACGTTAACCAAGATTTGGAGTAAACCCTTCTCTAATTTTATTCAATTTAAAATGGAAATTTAAAATTAGTGTTGGTAATATGATATAACCACTTGATCATCAGAATGTTAAGACGTCTCCTAACCACGATGTTTATGTTTAGAAAGAAAAGGAAAAGAACATTGCACATGAACAAAAAGAGTGTTCAAAATGTCCACGACACAGTGGAGTTAAACCTCAAATTCAAGTACAAAGCTCTGTCACAATTTTTCGATTCAGTTCACTGTTGTAGTCGATTTACACCTCCATTTGACGGCATTTTTTGGCTAAGCAGGATTATACAAAATACATCTACCAGCCACGTTCACATCTTTTCCCTGAAAGGTGGAAACCTTACCTTTCTTGTTTCCTCTATGATGCAGCTTATTCGATAAGGTCATCGGGGAACCCATAAGGGGATTCGAAGATTATAAGCTTTCACCGTAAACGGAGTTTACTTGAGATTCAACGGGCCTCTAAGCTAGTTTTGATACACTAAAATACAGAGAGATCAACCTCAGGTCTATCACATCCCATAACACACCGCGCGCTACATGTAGGATAGGAACAGAAGGCGAGGATCTGTGAAGCACCTGTTTTTATGGTTTACCGCACCTTGGACTGAGTGCAGCTGCAGTATAGGAATAACTCGGTCGTGCCTTTGTCTAGTTTCAGTAGGAGTACAGTTTTACAGTTTACGCAGTCTTACGCAGTTTTATTTTAAATGTACTTACTGTAGTTCATTTACAAAGTGCAGTTATTGCAATGAAACATCTTTCCTAGTGGAACTTCCTATGACAACATAAGCTCACCATTTGTGTCTCTCTTTTTCTAATATACTCACTTTTAAAAATCATATTCGCACTTTTATTTATTAATAGTAACAATAAATGGTTAAATTCCGAGTGAGGCTCGCCTGTACCTCTTCCTGTGTTGTGCTTACCCTCTGCCTCTGCTGTGCCTGACCCGCTTGCAATATGTGGAGTGCCTAAGTGAGGTCTAAAATAAGTTTCTATCTCAGTGATAGCTCATCATATTGTATTAGTTTTTTTAATACATTCACTATGTTTGAATGTTATTGTTGCTGGCTAAGGTCCAAATAATTTTCAATTCCTATGATACCCGCATCAATGGTCACGTGGGCATAGGCGTCATTCTCGTTTAGTATGGTATGCCAATGATGGGAAGGTTGGTGTTTTAATCCTGGTGGAGTGTTTTGAAGAGAGGTTTATGAATACAATCTGTGACTATTCACTCAACTCTCTCCGCTTGAGACAATTAGGGAAACTCAATTTTTAAAATGAAGCATGTCACACCCTGTGTTATCTACGGAATCACCCATGTGTCCAGAAAGGGAAGTTGGATGTGATGTCAGAGGGAGTAGAGAAGGCGGCTCCTGCACAGATGGCAAGGATCCTGGAGAAGGAAGCGTTTGGGATGATCAGCAAGCAGGCGTGGATGGACGTCATCCTGCAGATCCACAAGACACTGGTTCTAGCTAAGGTGACCCGCGCCTCCATGAAGGACTCGTCCAGGCAAGTGAACCGGAACAATAGAGTGTCGCAAACCTATTGTGCTTGCTGGCATTTCACTGGCCTGTAAGCACCTTGATTCTCACACTTATAATGGTATCTGATTTGCTGAATATATTCTTGGTGTTCCCGTTAGTGATTCAAATAAGTTAGTCTGTAAATACTTACTGACTTGGTAGGTTAGCATTTAGCATTGATATATTAGCGTACCATATCACGAGAAGGCCAATGTTATGTCATGTTTTCCCACCATAATTAATAATGTAACAAACGTTTAAGTTCTTCTTCTCAAATCCACAACCCGACAGTTGGTTTGGAGTGATCCTAAACTGGGCATGCACTCATCCCTTCGGATGCTTAGTGCTGCCTGCACTATCTGGTATAAACCCCGTGCACTAGGGAGCTCCGGAAGGGTAGTGGTTCCCCGATGCCTTCTACGCTAAATTTCAATGAGTGGGCGTAAAAGGGCCTCCCATTTTTGCCAGGAAATTTATTTCCACACGCCTTCTAGGGTTCTTTTACATGGCACAGTCGACATGAGACTTATGGCTTCAAGTTGTGTTACGGATTTTATCGTTCAAGAAATATTCGTTGACCTCGACTGGGTTTGAACCCACGAACATTGGGTCTTGAGAGGTGAGAACTTTATCCCGAGACCATCGAGGTTGACACGTTTAAGTTACATGCAGTAAAATAAATATTATGACCAACATTCGAAGAATACTGAAGAAAATACCCAAATAAAGCTTGACCCAAAATAAAACCAAAACTATTATGTTTGTTAAATGAAAGTGTAGTGCTTATCTGGCCACTCTTAAGATTGTTAGCAGTATCTCTGTTGTAAATACTGTACCTATTTCGTAAACCAATGGAGGGGGTAGTTTTTATCTAGCACCTTGGCCAATAGTGCTAAAGCAATAGTTATATTTACCAACTTACCATATTTCAAGGTTTCAAGAAATACTTACCGGGGACGTAAAGCATTAGCAAGCCAGGTTTAAAGTAATGACTAGATAACATTGTCAGGTCAAAAATGCAAGTAGCCCTGGGTGAGCGTATTGCATGCAACACGCGAGAAGGCTCAGGCTAACATTTGATTGACCTTTGAAACTTGTGAAAGGGATTGGGAAAACTTTTATATAAGGAGGCGACAGGGTTGCCTATGCACCAATCACAAAGCTTTGAAGGAGGGGAAAATGGGTGGAGTGAAATTTTGGAGTTGCAGTAGGATTGAAAATTTAAAAATAATTTATAATTCAATTGTAAAATGGAAAGGGAGTGAAGTGGGAATGGATGTCGAAAAGTACTCATTTTGCAACATACTGGCAAAATGGAACAATATGAATGTTGTATCGGTATGGTGAGAGCTAATGAAAGACTACGCGCTCCGTTTGAATAATGTATAGACACACACCATTGTACGCGACGACAAAGGCGTCAGTCTCGTCTAGTCAGTAATGAGGAATTTGAGGTTCTTAGTCAGGCCAACCGTAGTGATGGGGTTTCTTCCTAAATGGTTTGCATTCTCTTTTCTAGGAAATGTTTGTACACTTTGTCTAAACGAAACCTTAGTTATTTCTACTCCATTTAGTTTAAATATGTAGATATCTCTGACGGTTAGCGAGACGTGGAGCACCAAACATGTGTAGAGTAGTCACATTTGTTGAAATTTAGAGAAAGCTTATTTGCAGGAATGTGTATCACTTAATGAATTATGGGGCCATTTTGCACAGAGCGGCAAACATAGATGGCCACAAGAGAACTAAAAAAAATAGTATTAGTGGAGAAAGAGCATGCTATACTTTTAATTTTAGAAACGTTACTTGTAACCAGTATTAGACTACAATACATACAATTATAGTTAGTGAGGTGACCTAGGAAGTTTTTTTGCTTCCAAGTCTTTCAATTAAGAGCAGGGTTACAACTTTATCTATTATTTATTGAAAAACCCGTTGAGATAAACGGGCCAAAATAAAGCCGTTCGTGAGTCATAGGCTAGAACACACATATAAGCGATATATATCTGTTTCAATTTCGGTATTACTGACGGAAAGTCTTACTCAGGTGGAAACCCGCTCTCGGGACCACGACCCCAGTGCAGAGCACAGTGTCCAGCGTGGTGACCTTGACGAGCAGTGCCGATGTGCAGCCCCCCACCCACTCTACGACCACAGATCATCTGGACAGCAACGTGTACAGTCAGCCGGAGAGGATCCTACTCACATGGCTGAGTTCGCACTTCAAGACTCAGAGGGAGAGACTGTGGGAAGACGCCCTGCCCCCCAGGGACGTCGCCAACTTCGACCGGGATCTCCACGATGGCCTGGTACTGGCGGCCGTCACCACGGTATTCTGTCCCTACCTCACCTCGGTTTACTTCCACGACCTGTACCTCGACCCGCAGACACCCGAGCAGGTGACGTCTTCTGACCATTAGAGCCAGAGCAGTAGCGCTAAAGAACCGTTACCTTTCAAGAAGATAATAGTTTATTATTATTATTATACGCACTTACGCTAATGTGTAATGGTAGGGTGATTGTGAGATGAAACGGATGACCTATAGTTTAACGTGGGATCCGAACCACGGTGGAGGCCTGGCATTCCCCACATTCACAAGATGTCTTATCAGAGGTGAAGGAAGGATTTGTTAATCAGATAAATCTGTGCCGGGACCGAGGATTGAACCCCGGACCTCCAGCACAGAAGTCCGACACCTTACCCCTAGACCGCCAGGTCACCAAGATAATAGTTAAAGTGTATTAAAATAATTTGGTATACAAAATAAAATAATTACATTTAGTCAAACATGTTTTTTTGAAATGGTGATATTTATATGATAAAGACGATCTAGATGGTTTAGGCTTATTTTTAAAAAACTACAGAGAATCCAGTCAATGTAACGCTGCGCAAGTTTATTAATACCATTTTATTTGTATGACTCATTATTTCGCTAAGTCACCAAAGCCGGTAAACCTTGCAAAGGTCAGTTAGAAGTTGCTACATCGTTGGGCTTATTGAAAGATTGAGCCACGGGTCTATATAACGTGATGCTCTTAGCCTGTACTGGCAAAGTACCCAGGTTACCTTGATACCATAATAATAGTTGCAATACGTAAATATGTCCTGCTGGTCTCAGAAATACCACAACGCGGTGCGGTTGACCGACGCGTGGCACTCCGTGGTACTAGGGTTCACAGTGAAACCCGAGGACATCGTGAGGCCCTGCGCCGTCAAGCTTCTGATGCTCACGGCCTACCTGTACTGTCGATGTACCCCAAGGAGACGATACTGTTCTCGGGGCATCTCACCCACGAGGTGACCAGGGAGATCCAGCTGATCAACCCTAACGGCTGCAAGGTGGGGTTCACCGTGAGGTTTATAGGGGATCCCCAGGGGATGTTTTCCTTGGCGAAGCCACGTCAAGTCATCCACGTGCAAGGTCGCAACAAAGGGTTGGTGTTTATCAAGTACAGGACCAGGAGGATCGCCAAGGTCACAGGTGAGTGTCTTGGGTTGTCTTCGGATCACAGTTACTTCAGTTAAGGTATTGGCCTCCGTTATGGTGTAGCTTATAAGATATGGTCATAATGTAATCTGCCAAGGTACGACTGCTACTTTACCTAACTTTACCTATGTTATTGATAGGAAGGCAATTAGTAAAATATGATGGAAATCTCTTTAGCAGCACTCCGGGGATAATTGTCGAAAGTTTTCACTTCAAGTTTGATATTATGTCTGATGTCCGGGTGAGGTAAATTGTTGCTGTCGTAGCGACGCTGGTGCTCTGCGGGTCTACGCTGGCGCCGCACTTCGCCCGGAACATTTGCTTCTCTCTGGAAGGAAACTCGACGGAGCTGGCGGTGAGCGCCAGTTTTAACCTCGAGGTGCCGCTGTACGCCCCGACCGATATAACGCTGCCAGTCTCACCGCCCTACACAGGGAGCGCCGAGTACGAAGTGCACGTCGCCGAGAACGAACCCAGTCCCACGGGTTAGTTGTCGTGGCAAGGCGATAGTTGTGTTTGGATATGACGTGTTTAGTTTTGAAAATACGAGGTAAAATATTTCACCTTGAATTTGATTTTAAAAAGCACTTACTACACAAGGGAAGACAATAGCATCTTGGCAGAAATTGCGTCTAGGCATCCTGATCTGTGGAAGGCTCCAATATACCAAATTTATTTTCAATGAAAGTAATTATGTAACTGTCCTGTGATTAAACCCTCAAATCCAATCTCAAGAAAACTTATTTGGCGGATCTTTCGTTGCAAAGGTTGGACGAGCTTACTCATATCACCGACCATGCCATCAGGTTTATGATGGCTTTCTCAACAACATATCTCTGTGAGGGTGGTTTTACATCCGTGGTGTACCTAAAAAAAAAAAGTACCGCAATAGGCTAATTATTTTTGTCTTGGGGGGGGGGGGGGGGGGCGTTAAC
>CABFVX010005724.1:29199-39604 GCA_902151425.1 Timema shepardi | reverse complement strand
AGAGATAATGAACGGCTGACAGGAAATAACTCAATATTTTTAGGTTGAACATTGACGTTTATACTATAGTTATTGTCAAGAGTCAGTCGTTGGTTTTTTGGCTTAACCAAGTTTTTAGCGAAGCTTTTCGCCTATACTGTGACCTCCCTAAGAGGCCATGACGCGAGGTTGCGTATATTGTATTCTATAAATTGTTTGAAACTATTGCTTTAAATAAATTGCTATCCATATCTTGTTGAATCTAAATAAATGTTCTCTAGACTATTATGTTTGTATTTTACCTTTTTATATACTCATCCTTAGGTAGGTTACTTCAACTTAAATATGTTATCTAATATTCTAAACAGAGGAGTAGTCACGTTCCTAGTTAATGACATGTATTATTGATATTGAGGGTGACCGCAGGGACGAGTCCCGCAATAGTTCTTATTGCGTGTGCTGGGCTCCAGTTAGGTTTTGCCCAGTTTTACTTTGCTTTTTTACTCACCCAGCACACTCTAAATTTTTCTTATAGCTTATTATACCTTTTTTTGTATTTGCACACGCCTAATTAGGCGTAACGGTTCAATTTTGTAGAGAGCCATACTGGATAGATATCTGTGGCTGAAATTTTCAAGCAATCGTCTCCATACCACTGTGAATGAGAAAAGGAATCCTTCAAGTATCTCTTTCTCTCTTATACACACCAAAAAGGCAAAATGGAATTTTGACATAATTCTCTTATTATTTATTGAATATATAAGATATTATATCAATGTGTGAATAGTTAAATTAAATAATTGTGTTAGTAAAATATTTTGAAGAGTGTTACAAAATGTGTAACTCCTAATTTGTTTCTTTAAGTAAGTTGATGTATGCTAATATATAAACACTTCTTGCAATCCTTTAACCCAAATGACCGTTTGAAGTTTGAACGGAAGACTTTTACACAAAGTCTGACGTTCAAAATAATATAATAAGGTTTTTAGCTATCTTGTTCCATTATAGTTATCGAACTCTCAATATAATATGGTTTCTGAAAGTTAATAGAACCCTTCAAATACATTGTAATATAATACTTCCAAAAAACCTATAATCTAAATGATCGTTTTGATGTAAAACAACTACACAAAGTGTGTCGTTCCAACAAATGTAATTAAGTTATAAGATTCCGTATTTCATTATAGTTAACGAAACTTCAATACAATATTGATTCTAAAACTAAAATAAAATACAAGCTAATAGACAACTTTAAATATGTTTTAGTCTTGGCAGAATGTAAGCAAAATGAATGATAGCTCTATATTTAAATAAATTAAAGATTGTATTATTATTTGTACAATATTACCTGTAAAACTGAATTGCATATTACTTAATGCAAATGTTTCTTCAGTGTTACCTCACTATTTTCAAATAATAACAGTTTTATGCGCAAGAGAGATAAACACCTTGAAAGTAAACGTTACATCTGTCCCCCCAGAATCAAACAGACGACAAACTTGAGTATGCTTTGGACCTTTACAGGGGGTGGGTTTATGTAAATCCAGTATAGTATAGTATATAAATTACGGGTTTATTCAATTGGAAAACAGGCACTGCGCAGGGTTACAACATAACTTTTTGGTCAGAATAGAACTTTAGTTTAAAGTTCTACTTAAGGAGGACATAAACACCTATTTGAAGAAGTTTAATATTTTGGGTCTAAAGGTAGATAATATGAAGTCTATTTAATTACATAAAAAGTAATTAAAGAGAATGGGATTTCAGTAAATAAATTCTCCAGGTTTTTATATAAAAGGATTTTGGGGGGAATAATAAATACAATATTGCTTCTATAGAAACGTTACATTTAATTTTCAAAACACAAAGCCTTATCAACATTTCTTGAACATTTGTCATGGGCATATCAAAATTTGATTATAACTTTTTCTCTTCAATTAAATTTCTTTTCATCCGATGCAAAGATATTAAATGTCTTTACTGGAATATTAATTTATTTAACGTAATGAATAAACTTTATTTAAATAATGAAAAAGTTAAATCAATAAAGTGGCCAAAAAACTCGGTTAGGAAAGAATGAAAGCCTTGATATTTGCTGATTACTTGATGATATTGTGGGAGAAGTAAGTGGAAGTACAGAAATGATTACAGGAATTGAATGAGAAAGTGAAATAGTGTGGAATGAAATTTAACATGGTGAAGTGTGAAATGATGGCAAAGAAGAGTATAAGGCCAAGTAGAGCTATAATAAAGTTGGATGGAGTTGAGCTGAGAAAAGTACAGAACGTAAAATATCTTGGAAGCGTGGTTGAGGTGAAAGGCGAGAGTAGAGAGGATGTAATGAGAAGAGGAAAGCAGGGAGAGTTGTTCTATGGGTGTGTAAGAGACCTGCTATGGAGAATAGAAGTGACCTGCAAGTGTAAGGAAGTGTTTAACAGGGCGTACTTTGTACCCGTTGTCACACATGCAGCAGAAACATGGACATTGAATGTAAGAGAGACTAGGAAAGTGGAGTCCATGGGAATGAAGTTTATGAGGAGCATGTTAGCTGTCATGAGGAGGAACAATATTAGAAATGAAGTTATCCAGTGAAGAGTTGGGTTACAGGGAGTTAATGAGATTGAGGAAGATATGGGAGGATCAGATGACAGAAAGTATTTAATTGATAGTAGAAGATTAGAAGCAATTAAAGGATGAAGAATGGTGGAAGGATAGAGAAATATGGAGGTATTTTACTAAACTGACTCGTCCACATCCTGTAAACAGCTGTTGGTAATGATAATGATGATGATTTTAAAAATCTGTAAGTATACTTATGGTAACTGGTGTTACCTTTCATCACAACTTAAAGTAACCCTATTTAAAAATGTTGATTTAAGCTAAATAATTAGAGCTATGTGGGAAATTGCTAGTCGGGCATCCCTTCTATGGCCTAATATACGCATTAAACATAATTTAAGGCCCAATCTTACAATGTCATGTTATTATATTCGTTAGGATTTGAAATTAGGTTAAGCGATAACGACTGCTTTGGATTTTACAATGTTCGGTTAGAGCTAGCGTCCTCGTTAAAGTTCTCGTAAAGTTAACGCGAGGTCTACCTTCTGGTTAGCATCTTAACGACTCATTAACTTCCAAATATTCCGCTATTTTGTTATATGGCAGTTGTTATTATTCAAGTGATGTTATATTATTATCTTTAGAAAACTTTGGACAGTTATTTATGGATTCTCTTGGTTTTAATAATGTCCACCTATAATTAAATAGATGTTTCACGTAATCACAGATTTGCGGTGTTATAGTTCTAATTTTCAAGTATTATTTTGTTAAAACTAATGATATTCCAGACAAACAGTTTATATATTAATTGGGTCAAGAATGTCAATTATTTTGTTAAAACTAATGATATTCCAGACAAACTGTATACAGATAAGTCTTTGAGAACAAATTATATGTTTTAACATTTTTTACACTGTCCATCCTAAAGTAAATACAAATGCACATAAGTTTGCAAAGCAATAAATTCAAAAGGAGACCGAGGTCCAATCTTACAATGTCATGTTATTCTTTCGTTAGGGCTTAATATAAGGTTAAGCAATAATAACCACTGCTTTGGTTTTTACAATGTTCGGTTAGAGCCAGCGTCCCTCGTTAAAGTGCTCGTAAAGTTAACGCGAGGTCTACCTTCTGGTTAGCATTTAACGTCCACACTAACTTCCAAACATTCCGCTATTTTGTTATATGGCAGTTGTTATTATTCAAGTGAGGTTACATTATTATTTTTAGAAAACATTGGACAGTTATTTATGGATTCTCTTGGTTTTAATAATGTCCACCTGTTATCAAATAGATGTTTCACCAATGATTCACCCAATCACAGATTTGCGGTGTTATAGTTCTAACTTTCAAGAAATTCAGTGTGTACCTCTTTGTTGAACATGGTACGGCGTCAGCCTACCAATAAATTAACTCAGTTTAACACCGAGAAGGTAATAAAATAATTATGTCGAATTTATTCCTTCTATTTAATATAGCTGTTTGGTTTGGAATGCAAACGTTTCTTTTAGGCAAGTTTTTATAGAGTGATTTGTAAGTCATCGTACGACATGGGGGCAGAGGTTTTTAATTCCTGACACCGACTTTTATTCATAACTATTTTGGCTTAGACCTTTAGGCTCTTCTTTCCTATTCAAAATAATCTGTATGTAAATTCTTTTCAATGGTTTCACTTCGTGATTCGGAGTGGTCATTCGTTGTTGTCAATAGTTAATAGTAAATGACAATAGCTGTAGGCCTACCAATGTTTTTATCAGTGGTGGCTCGTCACTTTAGAAGCTGGAGGGCGCAGCCTGTTTAGTTCATAAATTATTTCTAAATAATATATTTAAAAGAAGACACAAATGTCGGAATATGATTTGCTAAATATTCATTTAGTTAAAATAAAAAAATAATATCACCAACAACATGCAAAGATAAAAATAATAAACTCCCCCCCAAAGGACGTGGATGTGTTGTAGAAACTCTGTAGCTGTGTAATGCGCATAAATATATAGGTATGTATGTTTTCACTTTGCTCCATACAAGATTCAGGGCATGGCCTACCTAATGATTTGAATTCTCTTTTTTGATCAAGAGTTAATCTTGCAATATTCGTTGTCTTGATTGAACTATTCATATTAAGCCTAGTTACAAAATATATTAAAACATATAACTCAAATAAACATTGTCCTAAAATAACCCTACATAATATTATTATAAACACACACCTCCTCAAGATGCAGGAGCACGCAGGATGACTGACAGCAACTATTGCTGGTTCACGTTATACACATTAAACACAAGTTTTCAACCTTAGGGCGCATAAGGGAGTGCTCCTTCAAAAGAAGAATAAGCAATGCTAGCTTGCGCGAGCTATAGCAGGATGGGGACAATGGGTTAAGGGGAGGGAAGGTTTGGTTTCACAATGTCAGGTGCTGACCGTCGCGCGCCTGACTGCATTCTATTTGAAGAAAGAGGTGAAGGGGTGGGAAGGTTTGGTTTCACAATGTCAGGCGCTGACCACCTCGCGCCTGACCGCATGCCATTTTAAAAACATTGCCTGCTATTACTCAAACAAAAAACATATTTTTCTTGAAATTATTATGGCAAGATAAAATTGTCGTGAGGGTGCGAATAATAATAACTTTAAAAGGAACTGGGGATTTGAGGGGATTGGGGGCGCGCGCCTCCGCGCCTTATGGACGAGCCACCCCTGAACTTTTTATCATCGTGTAAGTTATTATGTGTAGGCCTGAATTACTAATTTGGGAAGTGTTTTTTCTTCACTTTCTCTCCTCCAGTACACCTCCATGGTTAATTAAGAATGGTTTTTATTTGAATATTAAATTGTGAGTTTAAAATTGACTATGACTCTACTGTCTAGATATTTAATTATTTTGAAGCTTAAAAATAGCGTTTGAATACATGCCTTTTTAACCCTATAATGCCATTCCTTCGTAAGATTGACTACTGAGGTTTACAAGAGTGTCATGTTTCCACCCTCACACGTGGACTAGCCTGCTCCCCTCTCCAGTACCTTCAGCTGGCCTTGAAACTTCACTATAGCTGATCGTGTTTCCTCGTGACATGCTTCGTTTGTGCTCTAATGAAACATTTTACTATTGTAGGGACAATGGTATCTTACAAACTAAAATAAAACAAAGCTGTAATATAGCTACCTACTACACATTAGAACATGTTAATAAACAAAAAATCTCGAAATAATTGAAACCTACAATGAAATCAAGGGTGTATGACGGACATTTTGCAGCCACTGTTCTCGTGCAGTCTGGATAAAAAACAGGGCATCACCCTGTGTATCATGTGATGAAGTTGTGTGAAATAATGACAATCGACAAAAAACATTTGAACTGGTTGAGAATAGTTTTCATTTTGTCAATAATGTAATAAAATTATGTTTTAAATATAATAAATTATAAGGTAGTAAAATTTATAAGAGTTTATCATTCATGTCTCCCACAGAGAGGTTTAGCATTCTAGGGTTCAAAATAAACAGAGTAGTTAGAACCATTTTTATTTGCATAGCAACAAAGGATTATATATTATAAACTTATATGTATGCATATGATTATTGAATAACACGTGTTATAAACAATCAAATAAACATGCATCATACTTTAATCTGTTTTTCTAACAACTCCATAATTTCACAGACATTTAAATAGTTATTCACAATCTATTGCTTCAAATTAAGCCAATCAAAAGCTTTGTAACAAATCTAATGCTCCGAAAAGCCTAATGATAAGAACTAATGGAAGGCACCCGTCCGCAGCTTGACGAGCACATCAAAACAGTATTGTAAAACGCAACGCCAAGTTTAACCAACGGTTAGGCTAAATGGACGGTTACGTTACGAAGACTTTAACGTGATATTGTGAGATTTGGCCTTAATCTTATTTTTAGACAACTTTAAACATCAAATTTTCAAACGTTTGTTGCACCAATTGACCAGATTTAAAATTGCCTCGTTTTAAAACCTGAATTTACTGCACGACCACACTGAGGGTTATTGGTAGTCAGGCATTTCTATTATAGCCCAATATGGTTGTGCAACTTAATTTAGTTCTTTAATTCGTTAAAAACGCCATAAAATATCACATTTTCGAACGCTTGGCGTGCCAATCAACCAACTTTAAGGAAAACCTGAAGTTGCAGCAGGATCACACTGCAAGGCATTGGTAATCGGGAAGCTCTACAATTAACCTAAATGGGTGTTCAACCTAACTTAGATCTTGATTTCGAGATAAACGCAGTTAAATATAACATTTTTTAACTCCTTGAGCGTCATTTGATCATTTTAAGGTGGCCTCATTTGAAAACCCGTAGTTGTGGCACGTCCACACTGCAGTGATCATTATACTATACTGGATGGACATAAATACATCCCTTGTGAAGGACCAAATCATGACGCCCAATTTTGTCGTCTGCTCAATTGTGAGTTAGGGCAAAGCTTATTAAACTTTTTCCACACGCGACCTCTTTTTGCCCAAGAACATTTTACGTGACCCGGGGCGTATAAGTATATAAAATATGTATACAAATCAAACATTTACTGATAATAAATCACAGAAAAAAATATTAAAACACAGTTTTAGTATACATATAATTTTACCATTTATTAAAGACCAAAGGAAATCTGCATACTAATAGGATGGTGAATAGGCATATAAAATAGGTAGACAAGTCAAACATTTACTGATAATAAATCATGAAGACATTTATTTTAAAACAATTCTTTAGTATAATTATCAGTTTACCATTTATTAAAGACTAAAGTGAATTTGCATACCACTGAGATGGGTGTGTTTGTTTATTTTTACATAAATAATTAAATATTGGCTGAATATTTTATACTGCAAGACTGGATAAAGCATCTTCAACCTTTATTTGGAGTTGAACGATATTTTTTTTGTATAGTTGTCAATGTTGAGGGCATCGCTCCACATAGATACGTGGTACAAAATGCCAGAGGTATGTTTACGGCAATTTAAGGTTGGAAATTCTGTCCTAATCCTAAGCCAAAATTCATCTAATAATTATTTTTTTTAGGAAACTCAAGTTTTAAACTTGTGTCGTTTGATAGCTCATAAAATTATTATTGAACTTTTAATATCAAATGACTGCCATTTTGTATTTCAATTGAGTATGGTTTATGAACCTAGTTTAGTTTTTTAGAATCAAAATTTGAAGGGAAGTTTTTCTGAAACTGTGTATCCAGGCACTTCAAATCAATTACAACTCTTACAATTAAATTTTCGGGAATGTTATTTTAAATTATAAAATCATCTGTAGCTGTAAACTTTTTTAACATTTCTCAACCTATTCTTCTCTATGTTAACTGTTTTAGTAAAATTTCAATTTTTCTTTTAACATAAATACGTTGCAGTTTTTTCCTTGAAGCGACATGCTCAAATCATTGAGTTTTTCGAAAATATCCTACAAATAACACAGTTTTTAAATTCTTTAAGTAATTTTGAAAAAAAAATTAAAAATCGGATTGGTGCTCAATCAAATTATAACTTCCTCTTTCAATTTCAATAATATGTTTAAACTTTGCCTTCTTGAGACCCACTCTGTGGACGTAGGTATGTATATTTAGTTGATCCAGGGCTTATTTGGTGGAGCCTGACAGCTAGCAAAAGTTGCCAAATAAAATTATATATCCCTACGCCCAACCAGATGATCAGCAAAACCATATGTTTAGCAGCTGTATTTTTTGCATGTCAAAACTTAGGTCTATACAAGCAAAATATATAAAAATTTTGTTTATTTTTTTAGTTTTTTATTGTTGACAATATGATGATGTTAGACCTAGTATTAATTTTTTCCTCAATATTTGAAAATTTTAGCATTTCATCCCATATGTGTTTATATTATTATTACTAAATTATTTTTCTTAGTTAAATATGTTTTAATTATTATTATTATTATTTGTAAATATTATAATTATTATAAACACTATGAATGTGTAAAACCTGAACGGGTAGTATTACACGGAGATAAAAACACTGTCATAAACGTTTTTAAAACGTTCGAAAAGATTATTACTACAAATAAGTAATATTTGTTATTAACTGGCTTGTACATTTATTGTTTCCTACAGGGTTGCAAGAACTTGGTAGTCCTCTTCATCGTATTATAAACAAATACAATTTAGATTGTAGGGCCTGCTGACAAATAAAAAGTTATCTTAATTTAAATAAATCTATATTAGATTCACTACTCTTAAACCGTTAATTAAGTCTCATATTGAACACTGGGATAGACTCGTTAATTTTGTATTACAATTCAGATGCTTTTTTAATAAAATAAATCCCCCCTTCTTGTATATTTGAGTGGAATCTGTCAGGATGCCTTTGGCTGGGGCTAAGTGGGAGGTGATATTGAATATTTTATATCTATTACAAATGTTATGTTAAAAGTTAAGTTAGAATTAAAGAACTTAAAGAATATTAGGAAGCGTGTGACAATAAAGTTGTTACGAGGTTTACCCAATGGCCTTTCTGGTCCCCACCTGGTCACCGAACCGAGTTCCCTATGCTAGAGCATCAGCCCCTGAGACTGACACAGATGAACCAGCGTCTTAGCCCACGTAGCCCCGAAACTGGCAGAGTGAACTCTAGTTTTCGATGTTCTATAGTTAGCCACAAGGGAGGGGCTCAATTCCCCTCATATTAACTGGGCCTCCATCCTGGTTTCTAGCTGAGGATTGCTGACAGCACTATTTTGGTCAGTGCCTCTAGTTAATTTGTTTATAGAATAATCATAACAACCTTGCAACGTTCGTTTTGTCATTCGGCACTCACAATATACAATGTTTACACAAACATGCTGTAACGTTGCTTGAAATCAACGTTACAAGCAAGAAGAAAATATGAGTAAAATAACACTAATTTTACAACCACCAAGAGTGAACATAACTGGACTCACCAAAAGTGCCCCGTTTCTCGGTCTGTGTGTGTGAAGTCTTGTCAACAAACATCCCTGCCCGCGCGCATTGTTTCCGCCCCGAGTGAAAAGACATAACTGGAAAAATCAGAGGTGTGGCATTGTGAGCGTGTTGTTTTCGCGTTGCTTCATGGGAAGCGATCATGTGATGTTCCAGACGTCTCTCCAATGACCTATTTATTCTTTACCGCCCCTATCCCTCTGTTCCATGTGATTGTTCTTCTATGTTCTTTGGCTTCCCCTATGTTCCCCTCCCCTCAGAGAATAACTGCTTATAAACTGATGTCGTGTGCCTCAATGGGCACTTCTTGGTTCATCCGTGTCTTGGACACTTATCATAGGATGGGAGTTTTCCCAAGGTACAAATTCAATTTCGGCCGTACTATTCAAAATTACTCTTTGGAAATTTGTTAAAGGTTTATTGGTAAATTATAGGTTAGGTCTAAATTCTTTTTGGCCAGTACATACAAAATTTGCTTTTTGGCTTTCATCAGTTGTTTTGGGTATTTTCTTTTATATTGTAGGAATGACAAATTACGTAGATCAAAAATGGCGTAATGTTGTTTATTATTCGTTAACTATATTACTGAGGTTTTTTGCCCTTCCGGCTTGATAACATGATTTGAAACTATGAGGGACCCTTTTTTATTTTTAAGTTCCATAACTTACCTTTTTGAAGGCGAATGCCTGGGTAGTATGGGAATATTTGATGACCCATACGGTTAAATTTGTTTGTTGAATATTGGGTTAAGACTAATATAAGTCTTTTACTTTCTCTTTTTTTTTTTTTGCCATAAAAATTTATGCTTATATATTGTAACTATAATGCATACGAAACTATCCTTTTGTAAAATGCGGACGTTTAGTCTGTAGCGCACTGCGGGTTGCCGCTGAGGCCCGTTGAGGGGTCGTACGCTAC
>CABFVX010005724.1:0-19274 GCA_902151425.1 Timema shepardi | reverse complement strand
GGGGGGGGGGGGTTGTCAAGCTTATATAATTATTATACTACAGTGGTTCACGGGCAACGCCGTGCGGGACTGCTAGTAACATATAATATTACACAAACACGCCTTAAATTGAGGCCGTGTGGTTACAATACTAAGACTTGAGGTATAGCCTAGAGGTCAGCACAACACAATATTGGGGTTAAAATATAATTATATTTTCTATTCTTGATATAAAAAAAAGACTTAAATTTATCATACGCTTCAATATTTTATTGGAAAATAAATATTTAAAGATCGCTAAAAGACCATGTATTTTTCAAAAATAGCATTCTCAAACACTGAACAAATAATCATAATAGAACACACGGTTTAGTAAGTAGCCGAATTAATATTCATAAAAAACACTGTAATATAAAAATGTGTAATAACATTATTAACAGTAACTTAGATAGAGCTAAATACTCAAACAATAAAATATTTTGTAGTCTTTAACTAGAAGACACACGTACGTGGTTTTATTAATGTGTTTTATAGCTCAATTCACTGTTAAAATATATATTTAAAATTGTTAGATTTTGCTTATAGGAATAAATTTTTGGTGGGGTATTGTTTTTCTTTTGTAAAGTAGCGTCTGCTGTTTAGTAAAAAAAATTAATTATCAAAAGCAAGATCTCGTGAAAAGTGACCTTACTTACAAAAACCAATATGGCGCACTTATCTGAAACGATACTGACGGTTGATGACGTAGGTGACTTATTAATAATCGTGTTTACAAAATTTAAAGGTAAACACTCTTTAAAATTAGTACCGCTGCAACTAAGCTATAGATTGTTTGCCGCTCTTTAACTATATGATCTCTCATGCAAATCAGCACTTATTTCACTCTTGCGTTAAGAACATAGTACGAGTTTTCCTTAATAGCTGGCAGCTAAATACAGCTCATTTCAAGCCCCCACTGTTACTTTTTCGATAACAGATAGCGTGACAATCTTGAAATAATCAGCGGGAGAGACAGAACTCTATATCGCGTATGATAATTATTTTTTGCTGAGCCAAAAGTCCCGGGTTCGAATCCCGTGTCAATGGCTGAGTAATCATAAATAAAAAAAATTCGGTACTAATAATTATATCGCTTTTTTTTTAGCACGAGAGACAGAATTTTATATTTGTTGATGTGCCAAAAGTCCCGGGTTCGAATCCCGTGTTAATAACTTAGTAATCATAAATATTCCAAGCATACTTTTCATAGTGTGAGCTAAAAAAAACTTTCGGTACTAATAATTATATCGCTTTGAACAAGAGAGACAGAAGTTTATTCTTTTGTTTCAAAAGTCCCGGGTTCAAATCCCGTGTCGATGACTGAATATTCTTTTCATCGCATGAGCTGAAACACAACAAGGTTATTTGGCTTGGGGCGCATTCAAAGGACTTTGACACCCCTAGTTATGGTGGGAGGAGGTCGTGGGTTCGAATCTCGTTTGGGTGATTTTCTACTCTCCTGAAATGCTGGTACACATTACCCTCGTGGATTTAGGACGCGCTGCTAAAAAATGTGTCAAGGTTTGCTAGATACCGTTCAACAACCTTAGTGTAGGTGTTCGAGGTTTGAATCTCTGTCTGTCACGAAAACGCCTTGTTGGTGGCTACGTAATAGCTTTGGCTACCACATTCGATGAGCTCAAGAGGTCGAGTGCAAGATAACGAGACAATGCGGAGTTAATGAGTCTGCAATGGGGTCTATGCTATTAACAACATGGCCTACGGTTAAAACCAGATATTGAAATTTGATATTTCCGAGTCTATGAATTTTGGGGTTGGTGGCGGGAAAAAGAGAAAGTAAGTAGAAGAGGGGGCATCACGAGCTGCGGGGAAGTGAAAGGCAGTCCAACAGAGTCTTGTGACGGAACCAATGTTCATTCTACACCACGCTGCAGTCAGAAGAGCTTCGTGCTCCACGCCCGACGCCGAGGACCGCATGCCAATAAAAAAAACTCCAATGACCTAATCAATTAAAAAAAACCATTTAATTTCAAATAAAAAAGAAATATTCATACATAAAAAAGTTATGAGTATACATAAATAAACAATAAAACAAGAAAATACAAGTACCAACATGTCTGGAACATGTAAAAAGAGGTCAGGAGGGAGGGGGTCTGGAGAGGGGTCAAGGAGGGGAGGGGAAAACCAACATTCAATCAGAGAGCGAGGGGCGTGGTCACGTGACAAATTTCAACCAATAGGAAAGCAGGTCGAACTGGGCTGATGGGGCCAGAGGGCTACTGCTATGTGTGTAGATTCATGGATTTTCATCATGTTATTAATCCTGTTTTACGTTGTGTCCATATGATTCGATCACGTGCAACCAACCAAAGAAAGTTTAAGGAACTTTTTGAAGAAGAAATAAGTATGGTGAACTTTTACTTCATAACAAATTAAAAGACTATGTACTTTCATTCTTGGAGATGAAAAGCTTAATTCCTATAGAATGAAGTTTATTTAAAGCTCCAGATTGGCTTTATGAATTAGCGTTTTTAGTGGATACCACACATTATTGGAATATTCATAACATACATTTGCAAGTTAAAGACGATTTCTTCCAATAATGTTTAATGTAGCCGATACGTTTACATTAAAGCTAAAACTATTTTGTAGCAACTTAGAGAAGGGCAAACTTAATCATTTTCCAACACTTCAGCAAATTGTTAGTAAATACAGTAATTTTACCTTGGACCATATAAAATACAAAGTATCAGTTTCATCTTTATAGGAGTCATTCGTAGCTCGATTTATTTTTCTTTTGCATCTGAAAAGAGTAAAATAGACTTATTCATAAGTCCATTTTGTCTTTTAGAGTCTGATATAAATAAATATTACCCATCCCTACCAATCTAGGTATTAGAAATCCAAAATCACTCTGGACATTGTGCTAAGTTTGAAGAACATTGTAGTGCTCCTAATCTGAATGAATTTTGGAAATACGTACCCAAAGAACATTTTCCTGAGCTTCACGATCTTATTTTAAGATTTGTGCGTAGATTCAGCTCCTAATGTATATGTTAGCAAACATTTTCTTCTATGGATGTTATTAAAAATAAATTTCGTTCATCTATTACAGATTCATATCTTGCTAAGATCGCAACCTCCCTCCTAACACTAATGGTTTTGAAGGTGCAAAACATGACAAAGAACAGAGACAATCAGGGTGGGTGCATGAGTCGAACAGAGTAATATCGTCTGAGAACAAACGATAGTTACTCAGTGACACGCAACCCTTTTGGTTGAGGAAATTAAGAAAAGGAAACTGCCTTCCTAATTTCCTTAGAATGTTCGTAGATAAGAAAAGACAAGTATACCAAAATATAGTAGAAGATAAATGTAATGTTGCAATTTAATTTCAAGCATTAGTTATTGTTACACAAATAATAATATTTTAGATCCGACACCCAAGAAAAGTGATATTTAAATATATACAAAAATTCTATGTTAAAGTAAGATCCTAAGTAAGCCTAAGTTAATATTTAAGTTTTACTTTGTATTATAATTTAGGTTCCTCGTGGTAACTATATAAACTATGCGTTAAAAGTTTGCCTAGTAAACTTGAAGTTATCCGCACACACATATTTGGAGGCAATAAATATTGTGAATACACTAAACCAGTATTAAGTGCCAAATAAATTAGTTTCCTAGGGGCCAACAAAAATAACAGTTACTAGTTGTCAAAGAGAATCTTACTACTAATAGAAAAAACCCATGGTTAACACAAACTCAAGTTGCACTCCTAGACTTTTGAATAAACCAAGATACCTTCAGAATAAAAAACATCCCTTCACAAATAGTATAATTAGCAAACATTAAGTTTTAACTTGATTCGCACAAAACAAATCTAGTATTAGAGTAAAGTTCTTACTGAAGTATATCTCCATATTAGAGTCTTTGCTAACTTATTTTCCTTCAAAAGCTATACATCATTATAATGAAATTTTAGAATTATATTTCCGTTTTATAGTATTTGTAAAACTATTTTTAATCAAGAAACATGAAACTTCTGATAGTATGTTTCAACTTTAGAATCTTTGCCATAATATTCTCCTTAAATATAATCATACAACTAAGTGACAATTTACTAGTCTATTTCCACAAGAGAGTCTTTGGAAAAATATTATCCTATCCTATCAAGTCTTCCAACAAAGCGTCTTAACAAAAAAGTGTTTTTAAAATATTGAATAATATGTTGAAATATAACTTTTTTTAAAATAAATATAGGTTTAATAATCACTCTTAAGCCGAAACGGAATTTTGCTTACATTCTCTCTACTCGTGGCCCGACACTAGCCACCTAGTTAAAACCGAGCAAGTCCCAAGAGTGCTCTTCACTTGGCCTAACGACACTTTATATGCTATCTCCCAGAGGGTGGGAGTTAAGGAGTCACGTGGGATGGGGGGGAACACGCACTGGCTGGATGGATGGATGGACGGAGAACATTGGAGAAGCCACATAGATGATTCTAGACGCATCTCCATCTCTGTAAAAGGTTTGTCCTTGTTCCTATCGTATCGAGTATTGCGATACCAGTTGATCCCAGGGGTATCGAGGAATGGAGTATCGGAATCAACATCCCTAATATATTTGAATAGAATAATTATTGCACACACATAAACACAAAGTATGTACAAATCAAGTTAATCCTGTGTGTTACCAAAATTACTTACTTTAGAATGTTGAGTTCCAACCAGCTGGAGCACTATGTCTAAATGTATATAATTTCGGGCTATTTTTCTTCAACATCCATGTTTAACATTTTAGTTCTAGATGGCCTTGAAGTTCGTTTATCAACACCTAGTACTCCTTTAGCTTTGGTAGGAACTAAGCAGTGTTTACATATGTAATCCTCATCTTCATTGACATCCTCTTTGTTTAGACCGATACAGCGTAGATGAAACCATTCGTCACATCCGTCACATTGTACCCAATTAACTTCACGACCTGGAATTAAATTAATGGTTTTAGAGTTTGATTTTGAGTACTATATGGTCCACACTAGTGATGGGTCGCTCGTGAGCGAGTCATTCAAATTGAACGACTCTTGAACGAGAGTTGTGAACGAACGACTCTCGCTTGGTGAGTGAGTCATTCGCGCCACCATTACTCACGACTGTTTCGCTCTCGTACATCCGCTCTGGCAAGAGTCAGGAGTGTTTGTCATTCACGACTCTTCTGTCGTTCTTCGTTCGCTACTAAGGAAAAAATCAACTATAAATGCTTACTATCGTTACTTAACGAGATCCATACAAATTCATTGACCCAAAGTTTAACACTGATCAAAATCTACATATATCATAAGTCCCTCCTTACAAAGTTAATATTGTGAAGCCGAAGGAGAATTTTGAAAAGTTAAATAAATATTAATAACCAGAAAAAAATATTAAGTCGAAAAAGAATTTAGATCTTACATTTTAACAATCCCGAAGCCTTAGCGGCCAATACCTTCGTCCAAGCTAAATCCAAGCGTGGCCATACATAGCCTCGCCGAATATATATATATATATATAAAACCCCCAGAGAACATAGAATAAAAGGTGGGGGTATACATATGGATCACCAAAGGAGGGGGAACACGCATGACAACAGAAACCTCTACCATAAACTCCAAACATCCCGACACTTTGAGAACATCTCTTCGCATCTTAAACTCTTTGGACTGTCCATGTTTGTGTGGCGCGCTCTGGTGGTCGCTGACCGAAACTTTAGAGCAGTGGCTAGTTTTCCTCGCGGCGTGCTTATGCTCTGTTGTGTTTATGTTTTCTTCCCGACTCGTAGTTCTAGACGCAGGGCCGGTGAAACAGAGTAAGTTGTATATATTTTTCTTAGTAGATTCTTCTAAGATTGTAGTCATATGCTACACACATTATTGTAATTAGTACATAAGCTAACAACCCAAATGGGTAGCAAAACAATAAAAAAAGGGGGTTCTGTAAGAACATAATTATTATAAGGTTTATTCTGGCTTGTACATTTCCTTTGAAGTCATTAGTGTTGGGAACAGCATAAAGCTCATATAGCTTGCATCCTGTTGATGAGCGAGCATGGTACAACCGACCGACCTTCCGGGTCAAGATCAGCAAGTTTAGGTAGGAGTAATAAAATGTGATCTGGTGGTTCACCCCCGCCAGAGGGTCGATAGGAAGGTTTACGAGTCCCACTATCGTGCCTGCTCACTCGTCACGAGAGACCTACCTGGCTACCTATGTAGTAGTTTAGCATCTGAATAGATTAATAAATATACATTATTGGACTAACACTCGAGTCTCATTCCCCACGAACCAAACCTCACCGCTCGGGGTCAATCCCAACCATGTAAGTCCATACGGTGTTGTGGTTAGGGTTGGCTACCGGGCACCCAAATAAAAAGGGGTAGTTATATATCAGTGTTTTAATAGGTTATGGATATTAGTTGTAAGTATCTAGTATAGATGATATAATAACATTATTTTCAATTTCCTTTATTAAAATAATGGCCAATTTTCCAAGGCCCTGTGACAAGCCAGGACTGAACATACAAGATACATTAACTCACAAAGTAATTAAAATAGACAATGTAAAGTGAAATTAATAATTTTTTACCTATTTATGCTAGGTTTGAAACAAGAACGTTTTTACTTTTAACATTAATATTACAAAGTATATCATATAACAACATATTTAAATTTGCATAATAAAGGTTTAAATTAAATAAAGAGCGACAATAAGAAAATATAAAATTAGAAATGTAGATAAATTTTACATTCTTTAAGTGTTTTTAAGATTAATGTGTTTACTCAAGTCTCAAATTGTTGGTTCATTATTGAAAAAAACAACCTAAATAATTCAGATAGTAAGGAACAAATGTGATATTTCTAGCAACTTTATTTTTTTAGTTTCCAGACATTTGTGAAGGCACTAGAAATACGATTTTTTATACAACATCACAGACAATATTACATAAAATTTAAGCATCAATGAACAAGCAAGTTACAATAATTCAATATCGTCTCAATTGTTAAAAGTTTGTTGTACCTGTAAAATAGATCGCCGTGTGTGACAGCTTATCAGGAATTGAAACCTGATCTCCCCGTCATCGGACGTCTATAGTCTATTGCAAGTCTCTCCCTCCAGCCAAATAAGGTTTTATTCCCCATAAATCGGTGGCTCCCAATTAGCTAAGTATTGTGGAACCCTTGTTTCTCAAAAGCCACGCCATTTTTAAAATTAGATATCTTTATGGTGGTTAGTTATACCTGTGCGAAAGAATTTTTTTGGTGAAGATGGGGGTTAGCTCCTAGTAGGCAAAGGATTTTAGGTAGGTACACTAAAAAAATAGTCCATAAAATTTATTTATCACAACACAAAAATGACAATGATTTAATTAGGAAAAAAATGAATAAATTTAATTTTAATGATGTTTATTACAAATTATTACATGTCTAACAGTTATAAACCCTAAATGTGATGTTTAAGTGACTATGATTACCTCTGGGAAGTAAGGCTATTATTTAGGGTGGGGGAAGAGAACAAACATTTTATTGATAAAATAAAAATGTTGTATTCAGTCATAGGTTATCAAAACAATATTAGTATTGAAACATGGAATTTTCTGTTTATGACTCGAACACTGAATTTCTTTTACAGTACTAAGAATGTCTCCCGTTTGCCCCAAACTACACCACACCTGTGCTTTAAAAATTATTTTGTAACATCTTTTGTAAAACTCTAACATTCCCAACTTGGGAACACCCTTTAAAAACCCGATCACATCTTTTTACGTATGCTAACTTAGGCCCATAATCTAAAAACAACTATATTTTAGCACATATGTTTATAGTAATTTTGTACACACACACACTATTCCAATGACACAGACATTTCTTTAACAACCACTTCACATATCAATCTCTCATGTCGTCTGGAATGATTCTAAATTTGACACGAATAGTGTGTTCATACAAATTTGTACTAAGTGATCTAAGTTTCCCCATTTAACCTATGAAATTAATTTTATCCTTGATGTGTTAGCTATAAAACTTTATTTATGGTAGCTCCAGTTAATACTAAATATTTATGGTTTGGTTTGTACTTATAAGTTAAAAGGTGTAGATTTTTGAAAAAATCCAAATTCATTCCTAATAAATGATACCAGGTATTAGTTTAGACATGGCCCTTCTTTACTTCTCCTGTATTCAATTAAAATTAAGTTTTGCAAATCAAGTAGTACAGGATATTCAAATATTGTGTAAAATTAAATAATTTAACAAGTTCTATTCGGGGAGAATTATACATGAGAGCCTGAATATTATAAAATTGAGTAAAGTCATTTCAAACAAAAATACCCCTTTAATTAGGTGTTGCTTTCACGTGGTGGAAAAAGAAAAGAAAAAAAGAGCTGAACAAGTGACATAATACATTGAGGGTGTTAGTGTCAGTGTGTCAAGTAGACTAACAAAAGTAGCCATGTTGCAATACTAAAATTCTATGATTCACACCTTTATGATAAACCAAACCGATTTCCAAATACTGGATTGTCATGAATGTCAGCTCTGATAGATAAACATCCAAGTCAATTGAAATATACAGTCAAATTAAATAATACTCAATTATTCTCTATAACACTATCAAAAATAGGATTCACCAACAAAATTTACTGTAAGTAATATCCACTATTCGTGAAACAATCTATGACTAAGTGCAAGTGAACTTGTGGTTAAGGATCGTATTTTGAGTCAATATCCCGATGGCAGACAATCCCCACGTTCGACCTGAACTGCTTGTTGGTATACTGGGGAGCTTGGTTGACTACCGAGATGAGACTAAAAATATGATTGATAAGAAACATTAAGATTCTTTGTAAAAATAAATATAAGGTTTAAATAATTTAAAATGTTGCACAATTACACCATGGAAGTTGTTTCAGTCTTGACAACACATATATAGAACTCACATGTATTTGTAACGTGAACAAATAGGCACACACTAATTTAGGTGCTTTCGAAGGCAGAAGTCACTTTTTTTGGCACTTGTCAAATGTGTTGTACACCCACATCTGTAATAATAATAAATAACCCATTAATGAAGGCAAGAATGTCAATATTTGTATGTAGTTAAATATAATTGAAGGGGAAAGTAGAAAATATTGGAGTGTATTTTGTTTATATCACAATAAAAAGCCCCAATCAATAGCTATCACGACATTACCCAGCAAATCTTGAAGCGTGACTAGGAACTGCTCACCTGGAATCACCGATTATAATTTGTTCTAATTGGCAATAACATGCACTTATTGTAAGATGTGTGAGAAATGTGTCAAAGCTCTATTGTTTATGTATAAATGTGTGAATGTGATCAATGGTGATGTTTCCACGACAGACACAAGTGTGTGACGGAGAAGGGATTTCAAATGAAACATGACAAAGAAAAGATCTATTATATTAGAGTAGCGTTCAAAATTAATTACAATAATACTTGATTGAACATTTCCTAAAGAAGCAATACTCAACATGAATCTCAAGGTATATAATTGTGAATAACACTAGTAGACTAGGAGTGAACCATCCTGTTACATTATATATTCCCAACCCCTCATGTTCAATGGCACGCTTCATTCCCACAATTCAAAAATAAGTGTAAATGCTATAACGCAATTTAAAACTTTCACTTAATGTTAAACTTTTAACATATGTTGATTACACTGCACTTTTTATGACTTTTGTTTCAAGTTTCAATTTTTTTAAAGAGTTTAAATCTTGAGCCAAATATTTTACTCAATTAAAAAAAAAAGTTGTGAGGTAAGGTGTTCTGATATTT
Source organism: Timema shepardi (assembly GCA_902151425.1). NCBI lineage: Eukaryota > Metazoa > Arthropoda > Insecta > Phasmatodea > Timematidae > Timema > Timema shepardi. The sequence continues at coordinate 9,460 of CABFVX010005724.1, read as the reverse complement.
ATAACATACCTAAAATATAATTTAACAAATATCGTATAAAGTGAAATGAAAGAAAATACTACTAAGTTTTGAATCCGTGCCAAGTCCGTACACCTCAGTGTTGAATTAACCTACAACTATATATTTTTTTTCATTCAATCGTTTAATTACTTATCTAAACCCTGAAGAATATCACCCATCAAAATAAATTAATGACGCACTACTTCATTTCTAGTTTCAAAGGTGCAGTTTTAGTGTTAATTCAATCCAATATAATAATTTAGTTTGTGGTTGAGGGCTGACCTGGTTTAAGTTTGTTTATACAATTCTTTTCTGTTTATAAGAACAAAACTTTTAACAGATGGATCAAACCTAAAATTGCTGAATTTGTATATTTTAATGGTGGGTCAATACCTACTTTTCTCGATTCTGATACCATCAATTCATCTCCTCAATACTCGATACCATTCCCATGTGTCACAATATTGAAACTAGTCGATTAGGCTATTTAAACAAATTATAGCAAGAAGAAACCGGACAAAAATAACATTTACAATGATTAGTAGGCCTACAGTAAGAAATGTTAGTTATGAAGACTATCAAAATCAAAGGTGCCGATGCTTACAAGAGTTAAAGTCGATAAATGAAAAATGAAGATTTAATGTGGATTATTTTAAAATCATTCGAGTAAGAATTAGTATAACTACGAAAAACGATGCAGTTTCGAGCTGGTCAACTCCCTTGCCAAAGGGCTGAGGAAAATCAACCTTACGAAGGGATGATTTTACTCGACTATTTCAATATGAAATAAGTGTTCTCCTTAGGTTCATTTTTGAAATACATTTCCCTTTGAAAAGCGACCTTGTGTAGCCTGTGACCGTGTTGATAAGCTGCAAAGGAATGGCTAGTTTATATTGAGCTTAGAGAATAATAGGACAAAGCAAAACTAATGTCCAACCACTGGTGTTGATTATTATTGTTTCTCGCTTTCTCCACTACTTCTCAAAATCAACCATTTAAGGGGTCAGCCGTGTTGACTACTAGAGAATGGTATTGAGATGTTTAGTGTAGAGTATCGAGTATTGCGATACCAGTTGATCCCATGGGTATCGAGGAATGGAGTATCGGAATCAACATCCCTAATATATTTGAATAGAATAATTATTGCACACACATAAACACAAAGTATGTACAAATCAAGTTAATCCTGTGTGTTACCAAAATTACTTACTTTAGAATGTTGAGTTCCAACCAGCTGGAGCACTATGTCTAAATGTATATAATTTTGGGCTATTTTTCTTCCACATCCATGGTTAACATTTTAGTTCTGGATGGCCTTGAAGTTCGTTTATCAACACCTAGTACTCGTTTAGCTTTGGTAGGAACTAAGCAGTGTTTACATATGTAATCCTCATCTTCATTGACATCCTTTTTGTTTAGACCAATACAGCGTAGATGAAACCATTTTTCACATTTGTCACATTGTACCCAATTAACTTCACGACCTGGAATTAAATTAATGGTTTTAGAGTTTTATTTTAAGTACTATATGGTCCACACCCTTCCTTGAGTACTCTGAATTTGAACTAATCAAACACAATAGGATTCAGAAAAATTACACATAAAACTTAATTCGTTCATAAGTTGAAAGGAAAGAGACAGATTTGCAAGCTCAGAACGGGAATTGTGAGAACTAGTTAGCGCTCGCTCAACAAGTTTAGGATTGTGAAGGGGTGAAGGTACTGGGAGCGAGCCAGCCATGCGGTGAACGATATGACTCACATGAACGACTCTTTTGAGTGAGCGAGCTTATGTGAGCTAGCTCGCGTCAAAGAGCTGGTTCGTCCCATCACCAGTCCACACCCTTCCTTGAGTACTCTGAATTTGAACCGAGTACATCCAGATTTTTTCCCTTCAAAATTAAGTTTTCAGAGAGATGGAACACACATATATTGAGTTATTTCTAGGAAAAGGATGAAGGTTACATTTAGGCAGGAGAAACTAGAAAGAGTGAGTTGCAGCGAATAAAAGTGTTCTGGGCCAATCATGGGTTGGTCATCGACCCCCACACATAATGATAATCTGCCATTTTAATATTTCGCAATCCTGGTTTTATACCCGGGCGCTACAAGGTTTCTGAGGATGACCAAATTGGTCTTGAACTCTAGACTCTCACATTACTCTGATGAGCAAGTCTCTACCAGCAAAAATTGAAAACACCAGTTCATATATTTTACCGTAGGAATGTCAAATGTGGGCAGTGCTGCCTTCCCCCTCAAGTCAAAATTTCTAAAATAGCCTGCACAGAAATGAATTAAGGTATTTCAAGGTCATAACTTCTGCCCCTTTTTAGTCATTAGCAGGGGTTGTTCAAAATATTTAATCCGTACTCGTGCGCTCTAAGTGAATAAAATTGTGATTATTCAAAGTTGTAGTTTTATTTAAGTGGTATGTTTTGCCAATTCTTAAAATATCTCAAAAAACTTAAGCATTTGACTTTGAAAGACAAAATAAAAGTTGAGAAAGAAAAGTTAAGTATTCATGATTTGGCCACTAAATTTGACTTGGGGGAAAACCCAAATCAGTGACAATCTGAACGATAAAAACAAATTTACTCTTTGGGCCAAATTAAGTAAAATAGAATTTCCAAAAATGCAAGGACAAGCTGTTGATAATGTGACATTTGAATAGTTCTGTCGCGCTAGAGACCCTACCATTTCTTTGTCCGGGACTTTAATTCAGAGAAAGGCAGTATAAATGGCCCAAGAGTTGGGTTTAATGACTGTAAGGCTTCTGCTGGTTGCCTGTAAACCCTTTGAATCAGACATTATTACATTTATATTCTTTACTTTATGTCATATATTATTATTAGCACCACGTCTTACTACTCGTTCGGGTTATACGCACTTACACTAATGTGTAATGGTAGGGTGATTGTGAGATGAAATGGAGGACCTACAGTTTAACGTGGAATCCGAACCACGGTGGAGGCCTGGCATTCCCCACATTCACAAGATGTCTTGTCAGAGGTGAAGGAAGGGTTTGGTAATCAGATAGAACTATACCAGGACCGAGGATCGAACCCCGGCCGCCAGCACAGAGGTCTGACACCTTACCCCTAGACCGCCAGGTCACCTTTATGTCATATAGGTTGTTTACAGTATGTTATCTACAATCATCCTGCATGCAATACTGCACAGCGCAGTAATTATGTATATTGTGTTAGTTAATATCCACAGTATAGAGGCCCATAATGACGGACACTTCTTAGTGACTAACTTTCTTTTGGTCCCGGAAGGTGTCCGCTATTAAGAGATGTGACTGTACTAATAAGATGGAAGTTAATAGGACGTGACTGTACCAGGTACACTATAGAAAATATAATGAATGAATGATAAGTTTGAAAAGGAAATATTACTAGTTAATACCGGCAATGTGGGATACTAAACTCTTGATGCTAGACATCAAACCATAGCATCGATAATTGTATGCTATACCATAAATTATGTTAACAATTTAGAGATCTTAAACAAAGCATGTATCTGACACTTAATTTAGAAAATCCATCCTCAGTACATCTGGTCAGATTCAAACCCTTACATGTGCACCAAAGACAAGCCAGAATAAACTAGTTTGGCATTGTGTGCCCAAAGGGCGATACGTATTTACAGACAAGTATTAACTTCTTTTTTTTGTGTGTGTGAAGACAATGTTAGTTTGTGCAAGTATTAATTTATTTTTCAGACATACCAGATTGTTTTAAACATGTAGTTGCAGCACAGTATTCATCGTCATCATCAGCTTCAGCATCAGTTAAATTATTACATCTACTGATGCCAGTTTTAATGGCTGAATCACTGTCGGGATAAACACCACCGCCAGCAAATACACCACCACTAGCATCTACATCAACACCACCATTGGCTGTAATACAGATATCTATATCGGTGTTACCAACACCGTACCCAGGTGCTAGTATTACCACCAGCAAGAGTTCCATCATCAAAGTTATGATGCATGTAGAAGTCATCATCACTGTATCCTTTCATGCTATTATTTTCATCCTTAGTTTCAACAATACCGGGATCATAAGACAAATGATTACTGGTTGAATTTTCATTACCATCAATATTGGTTTTCTCCTTTGTCTAAAAATTGAAAAAAAGGAATAAATATATTAAAACACTACAGTAATTAATTCCTAAAATAAATAAAGATGTGATTGGTTTAACCGTTTTGCACTCAGCTTATTTTCATTATTCTGATCAAAAAACATAATGGCTAATTTTCAAACTTATTTACAATTTTAAGATTTCCCATGAAAAATACTGTACACACACATACACATACACATATACACACACATATATATATATATGAAAAAAAAACACTTATACTATAAACGTAGAAGATTCAGAGAAAATATATTTCGTCCATCATCAGACTATTACAGATAGTATTAGAATTTATGAATCAGTAATGAATAATAAATTTAATTTTTGTCTTCTATCTTAATTATTGATCCTGCAAGAAAGAGTATCTGTTTGTATAAAATTTTATGTATGTTTGGTTTCTATAGTGTTGTCTGATTCCAAACTACATCAGATTTTGTAAAAAAAGAAAAGAAAAGTGTAGTACTCTAAAGAATCATCACCATTGTTTCTCTAATACCTACTTAAGAATTGTATTATATTATATTTGTAAGAAGGTACAGGAAAGGTGGATAGAAACAGATAAAATGGACGAACACGATATGGCCTTTACAATGAAAAGAAGAACACAGTTCACACTTTACACTGCTGCCAATGGACAAAGAGGTAATGGCTGCCTCTTTAAAGGAAATTGATCGTCACCGCCCAATCCCCCGACCTAGGTTTCATTCTATCGGAACTCATCAGGGAGGAGTGTGAAACGCGCAAAGCAACTTCATAAAAGAAGAAACAAAAGAGGAAAAAAGAGGAGAAAAAAGGAAAATGGTAACGAATAAAGGAACACAAAGATAAGAACATGTAAAAGGTTTGTCCTTGTTCCTATCTATGTGTTCTATCATTCTTTGAAATTTTCCATTTTCTCCCTTATGTGTTTTTTTGTTTCTTCTTTTAGGAAGTTGCTTTGCGTGTTTCACACTCCTCCCCGATGAGTTCCGATAGAATGAAACCTGGGTCGGGGGATTGGGCGGTGAAGATCAATTTTCTTTAAGAGACATCCCTTACCTCTTTGTCCATTGCCAGCATGTGTAAAGTGTGAACTGTGTTATTTTCACTGTAACAGCCATATTGTGTTCGTCCCCCCTTTTATATGTTTCTATCCACCTTTCCTGAACCTTCTTACAAATATAATACAATTACCTCATTAAGCGAAAAGAGGTTTTCCTTAGAGAGAAGGATTAGTTAGGAATTTAAAATAAACAACTATTAAATAAAATAAACAGTGAAAAAAATTAAAAATAATTGATAAATAAAGAAAAAACACAAGCCATATTTGTAATGTTTAAGATTTTTCCTAGTATGAAAATTAAAAATGTTAGGACCAGTCGCCAATGGATAGAGGTTGGTTTCCCATGCACACATTTAAATAATACCAAAGATGTTTATTATTTTATAACTAACTAATTTAATAGCATGGGATGTATAATATACAATTATTTATAAAAGATGATAGTCTGTACATGGTAACTGTTTATGGATAAACTGTCCTAACTCTACAATATTATTGGACCATGCAGAGGTCTGAAGTTTAACATCATCTGATCAAGTATCGAACACAACTACGCTGCTAGTTAGTCAGTTTGTCCCTGGATGAGCTCCGGGTCACCAACTGGGGGCATTCAACCCTATCTGGAATTTACATGATCATTACAGAAGCCATTGTTTCTACAACATTAACCCGCCTCGGTGGCGTAGTTAGCTAACGCGCTTGTCGTGTTGAGCTCGACTGCCGAGGACGGGGAGATCGAGGTTCGAATCTTGGTCGGGTGAACTGAGGGTGGTTTTTCGTTCTCCCTCCACGCAAATGCGGGTTCACTTCCTCTAATTCAACCTTCCCAACTCCTAATCTATTAGCGTAATTAGTACTTAAAGCGTATAGCCCGAACGGGTAGTAAGACGCGCTGCTAAATATTATATTATATTATTCAAGACTAGGAATGTAATTGTAAGTTAAGTCGCAACAATTTCTAGTCTTGAGACAATAACTTCTGTAGTTACAAATTATTAATATTGAGTGTACACACTGTTCTACAAGTTGCTCACTTTTTGTCTTCGGACAATGAGTTGTTTTATATCATACATAAAAAATACCAAAAGATAAACATATCACCTTCTCAGAAATTTGATATTGCTTATGACTTTTCACATCGTCGATTTCCAGAAACTTTTGGGTTTGATATTCTTCACACCTTTTAATAACCGTTCTTGTCTTCAATGCTTTGTTTCTGGATTGGAACTTCTCTCTTATCTTCCGCTTTCTTTGTTGATTCGTGTTGAGGTCGTTTACTTCTTCCTGGAGTACATTTAAAGCATAGTTATTAATGAGGTATATGTTTACTATATTGCATACAGCTTTGATTTGTGTATGTTTATGGAGTCAATTCAAAAAGTCAATAAACACTTTTAAAAATGTACAGTTTAGGTTATTGATAGCAAATATTACATATTTGAATGTTTCAATACATCTTTACAATTCTCACTCTATTGGTTTAGGAATTTGAAAGATCATTTCAACACTTACAAATGTACACCAACCATCCCTATCTGGATCTAGTTCTATCCAGTCCACCTCATTACACCCTATCCCTACCTTGAGCTAGTTATATATCCAGTCCACCTCATTACATCCCATTTCTTTCAGGTCCATTCTAATGTTATCCTCCCATATGTGTCTAGGTCTTCCTAATGGTCTCTCCCAAACCATAATCAAATATTTACTAAACACTTCTTTTTGAGCAACTTACCCCAAAATCAGATAACCTTTCTCCAGATTTGGTGTTTTGTAGAATTGTCCAGATATGATAAGTTTCATCCAGGGTAACTTCCAGAAGATCTCCTTCCAGCATAAGTTTTTCAAGACGTGACTGAATAGGTTCGCTTAAAATCAGAGGTGAAATTCCCATTTGTCGAGGTATCAATGGAGTTTTTCGTGGATGTTTTGTACGTCCCTCAATGATTTGTTTGGACACTAAAACACACGCCAATAGCGTATTACATAAAATGGCTCAATAATAATAATAATAATAATAATAATAATAATAATAAATTGTAAGTGCGAGCTTGTAAGTGAAACTTAAAAAAATTCTTTCTCTCCTCCTAAAAATGGAGACATTTACTTAAAACTCTTAGGATTTGTGAAACAAAATAATATATTATTATTATTATTATTAGCACCGCGTCTTACTACCCGTTCGGGTTATACGCACTTACGCTAATGTGTAATGGTAGGGTGATTGTGAGATGAAATGGAGGACCTACAGTTTAACGTGGGATCCGAACCACGGTGGAGGCCTGGCATTCCCCACATTCACAAGATGTCTTGTCAGAGGTGAAGGAAGGGTTTGGTACTCAGATAAATCTGTGCCGGGACCGGGGATTGAAAATAATATACAATGTTACAAAAACACGATGTAAAAAAGTCATCACATTCCACCAAAGAGCACGAAAGAAATAAGAATATAATTTTAGTACATACTGAGGAAAAAGTAACATTTCTGTTCACCAACGAGCATAACCTCCAGCCCCCCATTTTCGACACCTCACTCAAAAATATATATTTAAAGTACAAGTTTTATTTTTAATAGTACCACTATTTTATAACGATAAGTTATTTTATATCTCAAATAGTTTCAGAGATGTGATGTCATGGGAAAATGAGAGTTGTTAGTTGGTGTGTAATGTTAAATAGTGCCTAGATACGAAATTTAATCAAAATGGTTATAATAGATTTCAAGAAAATATAATTTTTCTCATTTTGCTCATCAGTAAACTGACCTTAATATTAGAGTTGGATATATATATATATGTGTGTGTGTGTGTGTGATGTGTCGAACCAACTCTTTGACGTGAGCTAGCCCACATAAGCTCACTCAAAAGAGTCGTTCATATGAGTCATATCGTTCACCACATGGCTGGCTCGCTCCCAATCCCTTCACCCCTTCCCATTCCTAAACTTGTTGAGCGAGCGTCAACTAGTTCTCAAAACTCCCGTAACGAGCGTGCAAATCTGTCCCTTTCCTTTCAACTTATGAACAAATTAAGTTTTATGTGTAATTTATTCGAATCCTATTGTGTGATTCTTTAATCCTATTACTAGCTCATATTACTTATAATAATTAACCTTAGCATATAACATTTAGTGTCTAATTCACAGAATTGTCTAAGTGATGTTAAGAAAAATTGTTAGTTTACTATTGTAGGCAGTGCTGCTATCTAGTAACGATAGTAAGCATCCATAGTAGATTTTTTCTTAGTAGCGAACGAAGAACGACAGAAGAGTTGTGAATGACAAACACTCCCGACTCTGTGAATGAGAGCGAAAAAGTCGTTAATAATGGTGGCGTGAATGACTCGCTCGCCAAGAGAGAGTCGCTCGTTCAATTTGAATGACTTGCTCACGAGCGACCCATCACTAATATATATCCAGAAACTCCTCAGGGGGACCTTAAGAGAACCTTTTAGCATAATAGACAGGTAAGATGGTTTCAAATCTAGGCCAAGATAAAACTGATGGTCTCGCGGAAACCAATCTTTCTGTTTAAGGGGGTAATGAAAGAGACATTTATCAAAGTCTTGATATGATTTTTTTTTGACGATCACAATATTTTTGCCTGTGACGGGTCTAGAGAGAGTAAAATAGAGAATATGTATTGTGCTACTCACCTTGATTCACATCCAGGAGGACTATAAGCAATGTAAACTATGAGACATAAAATGTGGTGGGGGAATTTAAAAGAATAATAACAATCATTATATTTAGCACCGCGTCTTACTACCCATTCGGGTTATACGCTTTAAGTACAAATTACTCTAATGGATTAGGAATTGGGAAGGCTGAATTAGAGGAAGTGAACTCGCATTTGCGTGGAGGGAGAGTGGAAAAAAACATTTAGGAAAAACCACCCCCAGTTCACCCGACCAAGATTCGAACCTCGATCTCCCTGTCCTCAGCAGTCGGGCTCAACACAAGCGCGTTAGCCAACTACGCCACCGAGGCGGGTGAATTTAAAAGAAACTCTTTGGTAATTTAGCCTGGAACTGGAAATAATTCCATACATTTTTTTTTACCGACAGTGGATTTTAACTTTGACACATTAGGTACGAATTGAGTCTAATACTAACCGCGAACTTAATTTCTTAACACTGTTTATTTCTTAATTTTATCTAACAAAAGAAACTTTTTTAGTGCTGCATTTTACTACCTATTCAGGTTGTACAGCATATATACTAATTGCGCTAATGAGTTAGGAATGAGGAAGGTTGAATGTAGAGGA
>CABFVX010005723.1:29783-47475 GCA_902151425.1 Timema shepardi | reverse complement strand
GTATGGTTTCTCCCCGGGATAGATTGGGTACAGTTTCCTTGCAATATGGTTTCTCCCCGGGGTTGATTGGGTACAGCTTTCTTGCAATATGGTTTCTCCCCGGGGTTGATTGGGTACAGCTTTCTTGCAGTATGGTTTCTACCCAAGGTTGATTGGGTACAGCTTTCTTGCAGTATGGTTTCCCCCCAAGGTATTTTAAGTCCAACCTCACCTCCATTAATCTAGCATTGCTTCCCTTCTCAATAAGAGAGCCCCGTAAAAATTGTTTTATTTTTAGTTAAATTTCGTTTTAAAATCTCACTTTTCAGTTTTATTTTTGGTTTATTCGTAATTAAATATTATCTTAGGTGTTTAAGTATTATTTAAACGTTGAGACAATGTATACAAAGTTAAAATTTATTATTAAATCTTTATATATTTTCTTTAAATTTTTTTTATCGAGTTTTTTTTTGCATATTTCACAAGTTTGTAGCCTAAAGTTAGCTTACACTACAACAAAATACTAATCAAAATCTCTGCTTAATTTTTTCTTAATTTCGTGTTTATTTAAATAGGTTTGTTGTTGTAAAAGTGGTGTTATTTCGTTTTATAGGTGGATTTAGTGTAACAAGACGATTTCGTTTTATTTCACTTTTCAAAAACATTTTAAATCATATCTAAAATTATCAAAGAAAAAAGTACTTGATTCCATCTTTGTATGAAATTTTTAAATTTATCGCGTCTCACCATTTTTACAGGGATCTATCATTAAGGATTAATTTTACGTCAAATGGAGTAGCAAAAGGTGGTGCCTGACTTGAGCTAAGCTTTTTAATGTAATACTCCCGGTGAGCATTATATTACAAATCTCAGCGCTGCGAATACTCACTTCGAATGCTTGGTTCCGATTTGTTCTTATTTCTAGCCGAAATGTATGATCGAGAAGTTACAAGTTATCTTTTTATTTTGATGGGATGTTACTTAAAAAGAATTATTAAGAAAAATCGAAACGATGTTGGAAGAAGAATCTATTTAGAGAAAGGAGTTTTATAGGTGGATCGACATTAATGAATATTTTGAAAAATCAAGTAACTATGGGTTAGTAAAAAAAATCCTGTAGACCATAAAAATATTTTTATATATTGTTAAATAAAGAATAAAAATTTAAATAAAAATTCATTCTTGGTTCCACTGCATTGTGATCAAACACTTGCTGCAAAGTGTTACTACAGTAGCCCCGTGGCTTCTTTGGTGCTGACTGACAGCTCACAGTTGACTTCTCACAGTCAACATTCAGATATGTACCTAAATTTTGACTGTCAGAAGTGACAGCTGCTAAACACATGTTTTTGCAGATCATATGGTTCGGCGTAGGGATACATAATTTGGTCTGGTAACTTTTCAAAGCCGTCAGCTGTCAGCTGTGAGATGTCAGTCAGCACCAAAGAAGCCATGGGGCTACATTTTGTAGCATACAATGCGTCTTCACTCCAATATACACAAATGACGACTGGATGACTATGTTCGGTACGTGTGACGAGACACCTGAACTGATCAATCAAAGGGATTCACACACTCAAAAAATAAACAGTTGGGTAGAACACGTGCGCTCGCATAGAGCGGCTAGGCTCACCGCTTCTTAAAAATGTACCAACTGGCGAATACTCGTGTTAAATAATTACAGTGTTCTCGTTTGTTCTGTCTCAAGTCAATTGCCACCTTGATGTTCAAATGTATGGCTTAAATTGAACAGCCCGCTGGTGATTATATTAGTTTACAGTTCTTTCTAGTCGAATTTACGGTGCCCAACGGAACAATATCTCAGCTAGCAAGTGCTAAAAATTCACTACTGTCCGTATCGTTTTTATATAGCAACAAAAATATTAAAGATGGCTTTCAACAATTTTTTATTACAAAACGGAAGTTTCAAGAGAGAACAAGATGGTTTCACAAACACAAAATTATGATGTTAAAATAATTCAAGACTAGCTACAACCTACAAATAAGTTTACCATCTCAAGGTTTGTTTTCTGGTAGAGTTGAACCAATTAATATGGGTGATATAGGGGATTCCACTTTATCAATGATTAATAAACGATGACTTGTTTGTTTTATACTCGAGTGAGTTTGTAAAACTTACGCTGAAACATGTTCCGACAGTGCACGATATATACCACTGCTTTAAATAAATATTAACCCGCCTCGGTGGCGTAGTTGGCTAACGTGCTTGTCGTATTGAGCTCGACTGCTGAGGACGGGAAGATCGAGGTTCGAATCTCGGTCGGGTGAACTGGGGGTAGTTTTTCCTCAATGGTTTTCCACTCTACCTCCACGCAAATGCGGATTCACTTCCTCTAATTCAACCTTCCCAATTCCTAATCCATTAGCGTAATTAGTACTTAAAGCGTATAACCCGAACGGTTAGTAAGACGCGGTGCTAAATATTATTAAATAAATATTAAACTAAACATATTTAAAGAGATTTGAAATGGGGGGGATGGAAAAGACGTGAGAAGATCAGGGTGACAAATGAAGGAAGTCCTAAGAAGAGTGGGCGAGAAGTGAATATTTTGGATTTGATTCTTCGGTACAAAGCGAACTGGATCGGACACATTCTTAGGAGGAACTTTCTTCTTCATGACGTCATAGAAGGAAAGGTTGAGAGAAAAAGTTGTTTAGGAAGAAGGAGACCTCAAATACTAGATGAATTGAAGGAAAAGAAGATTCTGAGAGCTGAAGGAGGAGGCTTCAGAGGACAGGGTGCATTGGCGGTCTAAGATCATTGACAAAAGGACTGGACCTGTCATAAGACAGAACACTTAATAATACATAATATTAAACACATATATATACATAATATTAAACATATATATATGTATATATATATATATACAACTTAAGATGAATTAATGGGGACATAGAAATTACAATTATTATTCTTTACTATAACTAGAAAAAAATTCTCTTATAATAGAAGTTTTTTTCTCCAGTTTGTTTAGTTAATTTGTGATAAATATTATAAAAAATTATATACACTTCATTTTTACTTCCACATATTTTTATTTAATAAATAATAGATTTTTTTTATACATACAGCATTCAAATTTATCGGTACATCCAACACAGATAGGTACTGGTATAGTATTTTAAATTCTACTCTTCGAATAAAGTTTATTTCTTGACTACTCAATAACATATTTTATTTCAAAATCTAATATATAATATATTGATACAGAAATATATATTCAACATGAAAAAACGCACTTTATGTTGACATTTTTTGCTATATAGACGCCCTTTCAATTTTCTACCGTAACCTACGTACGTCACAGAATAATTCGCTACCAATCGGCCAACTTATATAAGCGAATCCTCCATTTAATTTCCCAGTACGGCCATTCATATGTCTTCTTGAATTTCACTTTCGAATTACACTTGTTCTTTGGAATAGTGCAAAACCATTCGACATGCCTTTTTCTTTTTGCTACAAAGAGTATAAATGTTAATTTATTTGATGTTATTTATTATATGTTTGCTGACTTCAAAAAAACATAATTCCACCGAAATATGATAATCTGAAAAAAAAAAGTCTTATGAAGTTAACAATTGTTAAGGTAAACGTTTTATCAGTTCGAATCCCTAAAAGGTTCGATTTTTATTATTTTTATAATGTGTGAAAATGGGTAGCAATTCATACTAAGTCCGGTATCCTAACCTGGCTGGTATTGAAACTTTTACTGAGCTTATGGGCCCGGGTTTGATTTCCGGCATGGCAAAAAAAAAAATATATATCACTTGTGAAGTATGGGTTACCCCTTTCAAAGTAATGGATTATTAACGGCTGGAGGCTGGGATTTGTGTCCGTTTTAGATTTAATTTAGTTTATAAGCTATGTGCTGTTATAATCCTTCGAATCGGTTATTAGATTTGATCACTAATATTTTTTTATCAGAATGGTAGCATTTGACTATGATCGTTTTAAACTAAGAGCAAAACTCTTATTCATATGAAAAATTGCTTGAACAAATATTCATGAAATGTTGTTTACAAAATTAAACTTCAACTATCTTCTCAATCAATATTTTGTAAAAAGAAAAAAAAAGTTCATTTTGTAATAAAAACTGTGAAAATATGGTCCTTAATTCCGTTCCCTCTTTCCTTAATGTTCTACGAGTGAGTTTCAACTCATTTTTAAAATAATAATTTTTTTTTTAGTAAATTTATCGTTATTTATTACTCGATTAACTAACTTTTGCTAAAAAAAAATAAACAATTTTAGGGTCTTTATTTAATATTTTCTTTGGTATATTTTAAATCAAAGCTTTAATGTTTTATTAGTGAAACCTAAATAACTGTATAAACACATTATTACTGTTTTTATAACAACGAAAAGTTAAGAGAGGTCCACTATATTTATTTTAGAACAAAAGTTTACTAGTCAAAGAACTAAAAGGGTTCTGTAAAAAAAACTATAAACCATTCTGGGTTATCTTCGACTCCTTTAAAACATGAAACTAACTAAGAACCAGTAAGAAAGCACTTTCTCTTATGAAAATTACTAAAAATCTAAAATATATTAAAGATAAAATATGATCTTCACTTGAATATTTTGATTGATAATTTAATTACTTATAACATTATTTTATTATTATAGAAAAGCATTAAGTTTCCTAATCTGTTATACATTCAATTTTCAAAAGAGGATCATTTTCTGAGAGCTTAGAAAGTTAACAGTTTTACATGGGGGAGTACTGAGAAAATTATACAGATGTTGAAAAATCCTGAATTATTTTTGAATTGGTTTTATATTCTTTTAATATTGTCACCAAATTGTTGAGGAAAGGTTTGACTGACAAGTTAAAAACGATTTAAATCTAAAGTTTTGTGTTAAGAAAAAGTGTGATAACTTCCAGGAAACCCTATAAACGTTCCCCAAAATATATTAAAATTTATTTTTTGGGCATATCATAACATGACTTTATTTGAATGAGGAAGGCATATTTAGGTCAATAAAATGTTGCTTTCATTTAAGAAGTACAATTTTCACGTATATTTTCGTCACATTTTTTTAAACTTTTAGCTTGTCATAAACTTGCTGACATTGTTTGTGTACATTTTGTTGAAAGTGGTATTTAAATATATCCAACTACTTCCTAAATAACGAAGGATTTCTAAACGTCTACAATGCATCTTAGTGGTCTACCATACAGCCCTCTTAATATATCTACAATCACGTACTCCCAAATGAAGTCTAGTGATATGAAACAAGTCATTTTTTATTAGATATTGTTAATAGAAATTATCTAAAACTAATAAAGTGGTCAAATATTATCACTGTAAGCCTTAAAAAATTAATCAAAGTTTTCTTCTTATTAAAACTGGACTGTACTGCGTTTTTTCAGCATATGCTCACTCGCTCACGCAAAGTCTAATAGAGCGACCGTAGAGAATTTCCAATGTCTTCTATGGGTATAGCCTGCCAAAATATAGGATAGGCAACACAGGCAACAGTACCGCCAGTCATTTTGCATGCTTGTCAAGATACGGGTGCACTGACTATTACATTGATGTAGAGAGAGCCGCGTCATGTTTTGTAAAAGGAACAAGGCGTTACGTCTAGACCAAATAAAATTTAGCTTTTAAAATTTGATATGGCTCTATGTATAATGGTGGCTACAAACAGAGAGAATCTGGAAAAGTCAGGAAAAACAGGGAAAAGTCAAGGAATTGAATCAAAAATAACGAGAAGACAAGTAATTTAACTAGGCCTACTTGACTGATGTACCTAAACTTATAAACAAAAGGGATCAATTTTGTTTGACGATGTTAGTAAAATTCATTGCCTGGACATGTTAGTCAAAACTAGATGGTGTTAGTGTATTTGTTTTATAACACTTTTACACAGAGAAATATACAGTAGAGTCTCGGAAACTCGACCTAATGTGAACTGAGATGGTGTCGAGTTATTGAAATGTCGAGTTTTACGAATGAACTCTCATAAGATGCAAGTTTACTATGTCATGTTTACTAAACAAGGATGAATCACAGTACAGTATCGAATATAATAGGTACAATACTGTACTGTAGTATTGTACGGTACAGGAACAGTAATATACGTACAGTACAATATATTACGTGTTAATATAATGGTATATATACATATGTGTAATATACAGAAATGCAGTACAGTACTGTACATATAATATTGTATTGATTCGAATAACCCTTTAGTGAATTGGTAAGCTAACAAACACAGCACTTGTAAAAACACCACAACACGACTGTTCCACTCGAGTTACACAAACAAACTGAGAGGT
Organism: Timema shepardi; assembly: GCA_902151425.1. NCBI lineage: Eukaryota > Metazoa > Arthropoda > Insecta > Phasmatodea > Timematidae > Timema > Timema shepardi. The sequence continues at coordinate 41,179 of CABFVX010005723.1, read as the reverse complement.
TATACAGTTGAATGACCTTGGATTGTGATGACTGGTGCCAAAAACTGTGTGCACGTGCGCGTGTCGAGTTACACGTAATGTAGAGTTATCGAGTGTCGCGTTTCCGAGACTGCTGTATTACAGGATTAAATACTATTAAATGAACAAGAACTTACAAGAATTATGATGTTTAGTAGCTTAACATCTTTGGAAAATACGTGATAAATGTAATAGACCAAAGAATTCCCATCCATCAAGAAACAAACTGTTAAAAGGTTAGGTTTGGAATCGCTCTTAAATGTCCGGAAGATCCGGAAGAGTCGTGGAGTTCTATAAAAAAATAAGTTTTGTAGCCACCCTGGATATCAGTGGAGCGTTTTACAATCATTTTGATAAACTCTTATTTAAACCAAATAAACAATAAGTGCATGAAAAGGGATTTACCATGAAAATGTGCTATATTTTCTAAAAGGAATATTTATATGAAATATATATAAAAGGGTTTTCCCATGAACAAAGGGGGCCGCCCTGGTAAGTGAGAAATAGACGTACAGACCTTCAGTTCTAACGCGATATTTAATTCTACGATACGTTATTTCAAAATATGGCTCACGCCAAAATAAAGTCGAAATATTCCACCATAGCTCTTTTTTTTCCCTTAACAAACCTGTAGTTTGACTTTTATTAATAGGAAAAAATGTGTGAAAATGTGACATAAGCTCATTTTCAACGACTTTTTAAGTTTTTAGGTTTGATATAAAAAAAGGGCTATAGATTTAGCCTCCTTATAACAAATTCAGCAAGTTTTTTTTTATAGGCTATCAACAAAATACCTAAGGTGTCAGACTTCTATGCTGGCGTCCGGGGTTCAATCCTGGGTCCCGGCAAAGATTTATTTGATTACCAAACCCTTCCTTCACCTCTGACAAGACATCTTGTGAATGTGAGGAATGCCATGTCTCCNTGACAAGACATCTTGTGAATGTGAGGAATGCCATGTCTCCACCGTGGTTCGGATTCCACGTTAAACTGTAGGTCCTCCATTTCATCTCGCAATCATCCTACCATTACACATTAGCGTAAGTGCGTATAGCCCGAACGGGTAGTAAGACGCGGTGCTAATAATAATAATAATAATAATAATATAATAATAATAAATTTATCACTACCATTCATCACTGAACCACAAGATGAGGTAATTACTTTAAGAACTATACCGAATTGTTGAACCAAGGCGACTATATTTACATTAAAATGAGACTGGAGTCTATTAGACCACTTACTCTAATTTTTTTTTGTAAAATCTCCAGTCATAAAAAGTATGTTTAAAACCGCAATACTTTTTTTTATGAGCACTCGGCTGTTTTTATGTGCGCGAGACTGCGAACGCGTTTTAAAGCTCCTTTCTTTTCATCGTGCTTGTAATGTATTTCGAAACAGTTTTATTTTTTAGTTTATTTGGCCGTTTCTCGAAATACTTCAGTTAGTTTTAATTTTGTTTTTAGTTAGTTTGTTAGTCCTCCCCCCCCCCCNTTTTGGTTTTAGGTTGTTTGTTAATCCCCCCCCCCCCCCCCTTATTTCGTCTTAAAACCCGTCCAGACTATTCGCTAGTAGGACTAAATATGAGGAAGGTTGAATTTATAAGAAATGTATCAGCGCTTGGGGTGTTTGGAACATAAGAAGCCATTTAGGAAATAAAACGCTCTCGGTACAATTGACCAGGTATTGAACCCTGACCTCTTTGTCACTGTAGAAATATATTATATGAGACATGATTTGATGGTTGCATGGCTTAAGGCGTCATTCTCATAATAATTGAATAGTCGGTGATGGGGTTCAAATACCATGTTTCTTTTTCTAAATGGTTTCCCACTCTCTTTCTATGCCAATGTGGTCACATTTGATTACAATTCAACCTTATTCATTCTTAACCCACTAGTGTAAATGTTTGGATATCCCAGGTGGATAGTAAGACGTGTTACACGCTAAACAAATGACCATATGAGCCTGGTATTTAGTCATCGTGACCACCGGTGCGGGAATGATGCTATTAATTGGAACTTAATGATTCCAGCTGTCTTTAAAATAGTTCAGATATCTAAATAATTGACAAATATACTCCGTTCACTTTGAAAAGGCTCACTTTTTTTAAGCCTACCCAATTGGGTTAAATCATGCTGTAGTTTTTAAGATAGCTTTTCCGTGACCCTCCCGACCCTCTTCACATGAGATAAACGGATTTACATTACAGGTCTGCTGACAGCTTTCAGGATAGAAGTTTTTTTTAATCCACGGTCTTAGCTCTCTTAATTCTCATGTTATATAAAAAAAGTGTATAATTTTATTAAAAGTACTGTACTGTCATGTGTTATCAGTTTTTTTCAAAAAATCTAATTTATTTCTAATAAATTAAAATAATAAGATGCTCATCTACCAATTCGCAATCCTACGAGTTTTGATATTTATATTTTCTTAAAATACTGATAAATCTAAGCTTTAAAATCTAGCTTAAAAGTAGACTATTGATACATTTTGAAATGGTCGTGCCAATGAATTCTTTCCAAACATTTCTCTAAAAGCATATCTTAATATTTTTGATTCAATTTTTATGCGTTTACATTAAGAGATACATTACATATTGAAGCCCTAACATATATTCAATGTTAACTTTTTCTGAATTTATGTGCCATATTAAAGTACACTCCGAGCTTCACTTCTTGTTCTAATTTTTTCTAGCAAGGGTACAGTAAATTTTTGTATTTTTTGGAGATATTTACGATCCTAACCTTAAAGAAACTAGCAGTGATGAACATGAAAATTCTTTAAAAAAATGTTCTCGATCCAGGTTGCAGTTTTTTACGACACTGTAAGTGACCTTGTGACGGCGTGGTAGCAGAAACACTCACGATAAAACCATCATTCAGATTTGACGTGTGTTTAACATTCGCTCAATTAGAGACAGTTTAATATTCAGACCTCATATGTGAAACTGGACCATTCTATTCGGGTCTAGGTAGGTGTCGTCTTGTATTTAAAAAAAGCACCGCGGCGTGACTAAGTCTGACTATGAAACTGGACCTAACGGTATGGAGATGAATTTAATCACTCCAATTCAACTTTAATTACCAATAGTCATTATTTAGATGTTAATCAGAATCAAAATGTGGAATAAATTAACCCTAATTATTAATATGTAATCTTCCATTTAAATCCGAACTGTTATTTTATTCGTTGGTAGTAAGGTAAATCTGACGCCTGGACACCATATAGTTAGATCTGGCAACATATTTAAATCTAACGCTGAGATCAAGTTGACTATCAGGGACGTTAGAATATTTCTTTAGTGGCTATATCATTATTTAAACATTATTTTTCTTCAATTATATATAATCCTAATAAAATAAACATTTCAGGTGAGTTTTTAGTCTATCCTAATGCAAAATAAAATTAATAAAAAAAACTTTGAGTAAAAACTAGTCCTATAAGTTATAATATTATTTCTCCACATAAAAAAAACAAATAATAAAGGGTAAAAACGTTGACTATTAAAATTATATAAATTTATATATTAAAATAAGTGGGTGGGGTTTAAACTAAAATTGGTGGTCTCCAGCCTCCACTCCTAGAATAAACAAGCTAATAATAATGTAATTACAACAATGGTCTGGTGTAAATTTCTACAAGAGTCGAAGGAAAATATATAAAATATGACATGAACAATTTAAATAAAATGGATCACTGAATGAAATGTACTATTTAAAATTACAATTAAAAAAATATTTATCGAAACTTTTTTGGGTTATTATTGTTTCATTGTCGCCACATCTCAATCCTAGCTATAGAATTGCCAGTAAATATAATTTATAATCTTACATATGAGATATATTTTACTGCAGCTAGTATTGAACAACATAATTATCAAATTTAAAAAAAACATTGCTGAAAAAAAAATGTAATCAATAGAAGTATTAAAATTTTGGAGAGGATACAATATTAATTGATGTTCTAGAGGTAGTAAAGTGTCTGAATGTTTTTAATTTATACTTTAAGACTGATGTGAGAGAAAAATAATAATTTAATGTTGAAGATTTGGCTAGATCACACCAATAAATATGTCCATGTTGAAATAGCACACAAATGTCTGAAATTTGTTTCCTTTTCTTAATTTCAACTCCTCCACACTTGTAAAGGAAATAAACAGTATTTAGTTTTCCCCTATACACTTAACTTTCTAATTGACACTTATATTTAATATTAAAACTATTGTTCGACTTATAAATATGATTTAGTAGCAACACAGATTTAGTTCCATGTTTTTAAGACGCCAAAGAACGAAGACCCTAATCTTCTTCAAATACTGTTCCAGGAATCAAATTTTAAGACGTCCTTTTTTTTCCCTTTCCAAGTCCAAAGAGAATATATATATATGCATTAAAACAAAAGTTGGCCATGGACTAAGAATAAAATAAAATATAAAATGAAATTTAATTGCTTCTTTTATAATTACGAGACACGCCACTCACTTGTTTAACAGTCCTGCTCATGCCTTGGAATAAGGGCCGGCCGCGAAAACAAAATAAAAAGCTAACACATTTCTTAGAAGATTAAATATGTCTATTAAAAAGGTAAGTTATTCCAATTCAATTTATTATTTCAAACAATATTTAACGATCTTCCTTCCGTTTTATGCTGATAAACTTTATTATTTTGTCACGCACGGCAACAAAGCGCGTTATGCTGCAGACGAACTTTGAAGTACATAATTTAACTCAACCAAAACAAAAATAAACTGTAAAATATTTACAAATTAGAAAAAATATAGGGAACTATATGGTAGGGTGGCAAATCACAATATAAAGTGCGCTTAAAAAAAAGTTATATAAATCGCATTTAGGTTGAAATTTCAAATCAATACAATAGAATACTCACCCGCTTCGGTGGCATAGTTAGCTAACGCGCTAGTTTCGCGTTGAGCTAGACTGCCGAGGACGGGAAGATCGTGGTTCGAATCTAGTTTGGGTGAATTGGAGGTGTGGTTTTACAAAATGGTTTTCCACTCTTCATCTACGCAAATGAGGGTTCTCTTAATCTAAATTCAACCTTCCCAATTCCTATCTCATTAACGTAATTAATACTTAGGCCTATAACCCGAACGGGTAGTAAGACGTGCTGGTAAAAAAAATCTGTATTTAACTCGGTTTTTTTTGTAAACAAAAACAGGACGAACAGACAATCTCCGAGCCGAACTTTGAACATACATTTACTGTTTCTTATGTTCGTATTACTGTTGAAAGTTCCTTTCTTGAACTTTAATAAGAAACCTCTTTCCAAGCTCTAGGATAACTTTGGTTATATCTCCGCAACTATTGGCGATATTAACTTTTATACTTCACCTAAATGGTCGTAGTAGAGAACACTTTCATTCCGAACGTGTAAGAATGCAATTTGCTTGCATTAACGATGTTTAAAGAACTTTATAGGAGATATTACATTAAAAAAAAACTTTTCCCAAACGATCGGAAGTGTATGTAGCAACTTTCCGTTCTGAAAGTTACTCATAGATAAAACTTTGGGGTGGAGGTGTGAATAATTATTTACGGGACCCCCCAAATGCGGACAATCCGAACAGCTAATAATATATGGTGTACACACACACACATATACATACACGATATCTCCCAATCCATGGCAAGTACTTAATTCTATGTTAGATTCTGGGCCATTGAAAACCTGTCAACTTCCTTCTCGTTGGATGCTTTGATAAGAACTTAGCTCTTTCTCTCTCTCTCTCTCTCTCTCTCTCTATATATATATATATATCGCTAAGCATCCTTACTGAATGTCCGTAACAAATATTTTAAAAGTGGGCCTCCATCTGTCCGGATCCCATCGAAACGGCTCATTTTTTTTATTACTTTGTATGAAAATGGGAGAAAAAAACTTGCCGGGAATATTTTTCTTACCTTCTTCGGTGATCGAATGGTCTAAAACGTCATTCTCGTAGCCCCCTCCCCCTCCCTAATAGTCTATACTGCCGATGACAGGAATATAGGGGTTCGAATACAAGTCGGGTGTATTGAGGGTGATCTTTCCTATAGTGTTTACCACTCTCCCTCCACGCAAACGTGGGTACACTTTCTCCAAATTTAACCTTTCTCATCCCACACTCGTTAGATTAATTAATAGGTCTATATGTGCATATAACTTAATCAAGTAGTAAGACATAGTAAGAGTTTGCACTAAGTTTAAGAAAATGCACCAGCGTCCGCAAGGAGAAAATTTGACGAAGCCATCCCTTGGTGCACCCAATCCCCAATCCTGCGGGGTCAGGGCTAAGCATGCCAATCGCTCATCCTGGCTGGCACTGAGTTTACTTACTCTGAAGTCGCTATTTGGTCTATACAAAGACTGTACCACTAGTCCACGCCAATAAGAAGTGAGCTCTTATGGGAGACACCCCTCCCTCTTCCCCCCCTCCCCCCACTCCTCTTGTATCTTGACAAGAGACGAGGACTCTCGAAGCTAAGGAGATCATTTCTTATCTAGAACTGAACTTGAGAATTAACAGATCTTTCCCCGAGACCATCTGACTCTCCATTAGCTGCTAAGACACCCTCAACTCCTTTTTACCTCATCCCCCTCCCCTCCGCTTTTTCCCAATGACTACTGAGCGCCTTTATAAGCCCTGCCGAGATTCCTTCCACAACCCCCTGGCGATATCTTAATGGCTTCACTTCTCTTGATGATGTTTTAAGGGGGTGCAACACATTAGGTAATCTTGCTAAAGGTAGAAAGTCTTGATTACTTTGATAAGAGGAAGTATCATATATATCTATTTTCAACTCGATTTTTTAAAACTGTTTATTAACGTTAGGTAGAAGGAGACGTGAGAAATGGCCAGTAGTTTGTTTTTATAAAAACACATTTTTTTGGTCAAAAGAAATCATATATTGCTTCAATAAAAAAATTAAGTTAAATTTTCTTCATATGGTGATATCAACAGTTGCTGAATATCTGTTAAAGAGTGTCCTGGAATTTAATGACAACTTTTTCTGTTCATTTAAAAAGTTTTGCCATCTAATACCGCTATGATCATGACAGATATTTAACAACTGTTTATATCACCACGTGAAGCAATATTTTATGTATTTTGAGAAAAAAAAAGTTTCGCTATAAAAACTGCAAAAACACCGCCCCTTTCTCGCGTACCCTACCTCACTATCTGAAACAAGTTTAAAAACCACAATATATGGAAACTACCTTTAGTGCGGTGTGCTGGGGTACATCTTTAAACTTAATTATATAGATTTAAGAGCTGATATCCACGCTAGATTATCCGGAATATCAGATAAACAATTACAGTCAAATCAAAAACCACCTTGAAGTGGCCATCTTGCCACTAATGAACCCTCACTGCCCCTACACTTGTTTCCGTCATACGCATGCGCAGAGTGGATGCCGTGTGTACCCCACTGGCCAACAAAAATAAAATGGTACGTTGCACTTTTTCTTTAATCTTAAAATAGAAACGTTAACCAAAAACTATCAAAATTTATGAAATTAAATAATATGCAATGATAAATAAACACCCCGTCAAAGAACATAAATATGATAATTTACACTGTTACAGAAACATTGAGACAAGAGGAGCATCTCTGTCCACCAAATAACATGAAAATAAATTTCATATTTTTTTTATTCCATAAAAAATACATATGGTTGCTTCTATCTCAGAAAATATTATTTATTTAGCACCGCATCATACTACCCGTTCGTGTTATAAGCTGAAGTACCAACTACGCTAACGGGATAGGAATTGGTAAGGTTGAATTTAGAGGAAGTGAGCCCACTTTAGCGTGGAGGGAGAGTGTAAAATCATTTATGAAAACCCAGCCCCAGTTCACCCGACAGAGATTCAAACCTCAATCTCTCCATTACCGGTAGACCCGATATCATGCTAAGAGAACTGCAGGTTCTACGGAGAAAAGTTTTATCTTCGCTCTCTCTCTCTCTCTGTTAGCTGTTGCCAAATATCCTCGCTCTCAGTTATGTCAGAAGGTGGTGTGCTGGGGTAAGGAGCTACTGGGAACATCGACTAACCAGCGTTGCGAAACCTGTATTATATTTTAGGAAAGATTGACCTCACGAAGACGAGAGAACAACGCTGGCTGTTTCCTGATAGTAATCATGCTGTTAGTTCCCTCAGCGATGATATCCTTTTGTAGTCTTGTATTCTATGAGAGTAGCGCCTTAGACCACATGGCCACCGAAGTCGGTGTTAGTAACTATATTAACATCGGCGGTTGAGTAAATACATATCCAGTCCTTGTGTATAGATTAAAGTAATCACCACTAAATTAATTATAACAAGTTGTGGATGTGTTATTACATAAATTATGGGGTACACCAAGTTCTACAGTAGAGGGGAATGAACTACAGCGATCTTTACTACTTATTGGGAGCTGTATGTTACCATAGAATAATGAGAATGAGAAATAAATCAGGTGACAGTAAAAACAATTTCAATTTTCTTTATTAAAAGTGCTATCCAACAGTCGTCAGCACTGTTAACTAGCTACATTAGAACAGATGACCTCCAAAATAATAAATATATTATCTTAGTGTACAATAAATTACATTTTAACAAATTTAGTCCCTAAATAATAATAATAAAAAGGGGGGGTGAGAGAAATTAGTCAATAGTAAGAATAATTTAGTGAATAATTCACATTAAAAAAAACCCCTAAAGTTTGGTTTTCCTTTAATGGTGAAAATCAAATTTTGAAAATCTAGAGCTAGTGCTTCTTACACAAAGGCCAAGCAGACTGTGTATTTAAGAGCTACTCATAGAAAAATTGTTTTTATAATACTATTAATAAAAGAAAGAATGTTGATTGCAAAAAGTTTATGTTTTCTAAAAACATAACCACCAATCAGAATTATACAGTATTATTAGTTTGTATGTGAATTTCAATTTGTTTTTAATGTGTTGTGATTTTATACGATGCTTGACGTTTGTGTTTGAAAGAGGGAGGGAGGGTGAGTTGTTTTGATCGAAACCTTCTTGTTAATGTTATAATGCCGGTCTTCCCCTCCTTCACCCATTAGCGCACAAAGTTGAGTAGTGGGCTATTTATAACCTCCCTTCCGGAGGTTGGGTTGTCATGGCAACCACCGCCGCTAACTTCTGTCCAACTTGGTAACAGACACGTGCTTGGAGCCAACCAGTAGCTTTGGTCACACCTGTTGAAGGTTATCTGGACCAGTGTGTCTTGGCATCTCACCTACCCCTTGTGGTCAGTGCAGCTGGCTACTTACTAGCTTAGGGGCTCCGGGTTCGATTCACGGCTGGTACCTTGGGGTATTTTTCCCGGAAGGAGAATCACATCAACGGCCACCAGGGTTTGGTTAGGTTTTAAGTGTTTCTACTGGTTCCACAACCTCATATTCACTATCACCATCACCTCATCTCGTCGGGACATGGAAAGCTCCTCCACGGAAAGGATGTACGATTAGTACATTCGGGCGTCCCCTGGGTAACAACTGTACAGTAGCTCCGTGGCTTCTTTGGTGCTGACTGACAGCTCACAGCTGACTTCTGACAGTCAACATTTAGGTATATACCTAAATGTTGACTGTCAGAAGTGACAGCTGCTAAACACATGTTTATGCAGATCATATGGTTCGGCGTAGGGATACATAATTTGGTCTGGTAACTTTTCAAAGCCGTCAGAAGTCAGCTGTGATCTGTCAGTCAGCACCAAAGAAGCCATGGGGCTACTGTACATTAGTACTGTCTTATCTTTCCACAAATAGGGCTAAGAGTGATGTGACAATATTTTTATATATACCTAATTTTTATTATTCCCATATAAACTATATCTGATTTATTTAATTGTGATTCGAATACAGCAGCGGTTAGTTTTCTGTATAAAAAGCTATCATCTATGATAAATCAAAACCTTTAATCCAGAGAAAGGTGTACAGCCCGAATGGGTAGTAAGACGCTATGATCAAAGAAATCTGTATAAGTATCAAGAGACTTCCAAGTTTCAGCGGATCATCGCCGGACACCTGCAGCTAATGTAAAATAAAACTAGAACAATAATTAGAGTGTAAGGGCAAAATAGTTTTAATGACATCTTTTTTTAATATACATAAAAAGCGATTAAATGCTACAATCACCCTTGGAATTTAATCATATTAATGTATTTATTACACTCGCTCTTTTGAGCAGACCTAATGTTAATATGCACTCGTTTCAATTATTAGATATATTGTAAGTGTGTGGTGTATGACAATAACATTTAACACCCATTATCGTTATTTCATTTATTTATTTTACTTTGGAAGCATAAAATACTTCTCTATATTTAATTTTAAGTTAACACAATCTGGCATTTTAAAGAACGTTCACTCTGTCTGATTTCTGAATCACTAGGCCACCTGTTACGATAAAGTATTGATCTTGTTCTAATGTCAAACATTTACCCATTTCGTTTCAGCACCTTTCATTGATACCTATCGCTTCCAAGGGTGAGAGCTGTATACAAATCCCACTGTAGGGGGATCAAATCAAACATCCCTTACCTGTTTTTCGGTGGCCTATATTCGCTGGGATATCAGCGAGGAGATTTCTTGTTTCCTTGGAGCTGCTGACGTCACAATTTGATACTTGTTGCACCGAGTAAAAGTGAATCAAGTCACATTTAGTAAACACACAACCTGAATCGGGTGTTGGGACTGGATTCCAGCTAGGTGTTCTCCTCTTTGCCTCCGTGCAAATGCGGCAACATTTGATCTAAACTTATATATTTTTTTCATTTCTATTCCGTAATACTTACATCCCGATTGGGTACAAAGGTGAAATTTAAAAATAAACTAATTACTTTGAAATATTAGGCTGGATTTCACCTGGAACATGTTGGCTACCGGCAGGAAAAAACAGGAAAACGTGTAACAATCAGGAAATGTTTAAATATTAGGGAAAAGCTGGATATATCAAGAAATGTTATTTAAAACCGTGAAAATAAATGAGCTTACTTTACTAGACTGCCAATGACAGTGAATTAAGTTCTAGTTCCGGTTGGGTGTATTAGGGGTGATTTTTTCCAAAATGGTTTTCACTCTCCCTCCACGCATAAGCAGGTACATTTACTTTAAATTCTATCTTCCTCATCTCTAATACATTAGCGTAATTAGCAGATATAAGTATAACCCAAATGATAAGTGTAATACGCAGTGATAAAAAGTACATAAGCTACTTAAATAGTTGTTTTTTTAAATGTCGCAGCTAGACACTAAAACAAAATGAGAGAATTTCTCAGACTTCTGTGTATGAGTGCTAGTAAGACGTCTTAAAAACGTGAGATGATTTTACAAATTACAGTGTTTTGTCTTTTATACCGTACTAGACC
>CABFVX010005723.1:9028-27717 GCA_902151425.1 Timema shepardi | reverse complement strand
CCCCCCCCACATTCACACACACAACATTTAGACTCGTTCCACTAACTTATTCACCCACTATAAAAAGCTCATTCTATATACCACCATCCAGATGTATAGAAATTCCCACTAAGTTTTAAAAAAGTTTTATAACTATTATGTGAGATTTGCTTTAGATGTTTTTCAAGAAATCTTGAGTTGAGTATAAATATTATAATTGTTATTAATTTTAGTTATAACCAATTTCATATTACATTTATGTTAACATATTCGGTATAATTTTCTCGATTTTTTTCCCCTTTTCAACATTTGTAACCAATATTATTTTCGTTGTGCAGTTGTGGAAATATAACTATAAGACACAGGTTTTCATTTGTTGAATTTTGAAGTGTTACTTTATTAAGTGTCAGTACTACGATCGCACATAGTTTCAGCTTCTTTGGAATTTTTACAAACTAAATTCCTTATAATGTGATTGTATTACTTTATTGATCGATTAAAAAATACTATTCATAAAATTTGTCTTTGCATTGTGTTAATCCCGGTGTACAAGACACTTTTTTTTTGTACACGATCTTGGTCACATTGATTACACATAACTTTACGTAAAGCGTGTTTAACATATGATTGCATACAATATTTACACAATACGATGGCTTATTTACCCTTTTTTATGTTTAAATAATAACATTTTAAAAATAGTGTTTACCATAACTATTTAGGTAATAATCCATAAATGTTATTAATATGACTAAATAATTATTTCAATTTTTTAACTTTCGAAAGCTTCAAAATTTAGGGCTTAGTCTCCCATAATTTGAATTCATATTTGTTTTTAACAAATATTTGATTAATAGTAAATAAAAATACAACATACATTTAAAAACCGTAAACGACTAGTATATTGTATTTATCTGATTACTAAACCCTTCCTTAACCTCTGACCATAAGTGTATTAATCACAACTTGTGAATGTGGGGAATTCCAGGCCTCCACCGTGGTTCGGATTCCACGTTAAACTGTAGGTCCTTCATTTCATCTCACAATCACCCTACCATTACACATTAGCGTAAGTGCGTACAACCCGAACGGGTAGTAAGATGCGGTGATGATGATGATGATAATAATAATAATTATTATTGTAAACAATCCAAATGCTGAACAATAAAACTGGGTGATATAGGACGTGTTCTATAAATTACAAGATATTACTTACGATATGTTGTGCAAACAGATCTTGTAAATATAAATACGCTTCTCACCCGACGCAATCTTCAGGCTACAAGTCTTTCACAACCTTTTGCACAATAAGTACAGTAGCCCCGTGGCTTCTTTGGTGCTGACTGACAGCTCACAGCTGACTTCTGACAGTCAACATTTAGGTATATACCTAAATTTTGACCGTCAGAAGTGACAGCTGCTAAACACGTGTTTTAACAGATCATTTGGTCTGGCGTAGGGATACATAATTTGATCTGGTATCGTTTCAAAGATGTCAGTCAGCACCAAAGAAGCCATGGGGCTACTGTAGTGTCTTGTGTACAAGGATTTATATCCTTATTTATACTTCATTCGTCCATTTTGAGATGATTTATGTCGACCTTGGGCTTAGGGGTAGAGAGAAATGCTTTCACATTTAGCTTCCCTTGAATTATTTAAAAACCCAGCATTTTCTGATTCTATCGCAACCTTCATTTCATTGATTGGTTCTTATATTGTCCTATTTTTTCCCTCCACGTATTTAATAATTTATAAAGGCAACGGGATATCTATAGTATGGTTACTATTCGAAGAACCATATCTGGCGGTAAAAACAACACGTTATTAAATTTAGTTTCATGTATCTCTCTAACGATCAGTTCCTGGAATCTTGAATTTTGACAGCTAAAACCTGAATAATAAAATTATATATGCTCGATTTGGGGTACTATACAATTTAAAAAAAAACATTTTTTTTTCTCTTGCACCACGTACTACAAGTTCAGCTTATACGCTCATATACTACTTACGCTAATGGTTTTAGGGATTAGGAATGTTATTTTCAGAGGAAACACACACGCGTTTTCGGGGAGGGAAAGTAGAAAACCAGTTTGGAAAAACCACCCTCAGTACACCCGAATGAAATTCGAACCTCGGTCTCTCTTGTCATCACCTGTCGTGTTAGACCACGTGGCCAACGAAACGGGCCCACTCTACAATTATGTGTTATATCTTCTCAAAGCTTCTTATCATGGTGATCTGGCTCTAGCTAGAGACAGACAATATTGTAAGGAAGAAATGTGTCCTATGAGGATTCTGAGTTATTTTAAAGTATGTTTGTGTATATACATATACATTTGGTGACATTTTGTTGTTATGAGTGAGTGGCAAAGAATCTTTGAGCAACAACAAGTTTTTATGGCCCCAATCTGAAAATAAGAATGAAAGAGGGATGGAGATTTGAAGGGGTGAAGTAGAGTAGATTTTTCTTCCTCCGAAATCTAACCTGTTTTATTTATTTACTCCACACTGTGCTTCGTGACAAAACATGTCGCTAGCTTGATATTCTCCCCCCCTTTTCTGTTTTATTTGTTTGTATACGATTTTAATTTGACAGGTCATGAGATCGAGCTCGACTACGTGCAACACAGTTATGGCTTTTAAAAATGTTGGGTGACCTGGCGGTCTAGGGGTAAGGTGTCGGACTTCTGTGCTGGCGGCCGGGGTTCAATCCCCGGTCCTGGCACTGATTACCCAACCCTTCCTTCACCTATGACAAGACACATCTTGTGAATGTGGGGAATGCCAGGCCTCCACCGTGGTTCGGTTTCCACGTTAAACTGTTAGGTCCTTCATTTCATCTCACAATCACCCTACCATTACACATTAGCGTAAGTGCGTACAACCCGAACGGATAGTAAGACGTGGTGATAATAATAATAATTTAAAAAATGTCGTAGGTAGAAAATTAATAATAATTGGAAATAATGTGCTGTTCCACAACAACTGTGATATTTATATGGTTATATAGTGGTGCATCAATGGCTGCATATTATTGAACTAAAATATATTTTAAGCTTTTTATTGGGAAACGATCACTCACTTTTTAGTTAAAAGGTCTACTCGTCAAAGGCTATCAACTTTACTTATATATTTAGTTTTCGGTGTGTAATTTGAATCAAAACGTATATTTTCTCCCTTCACGCCCCGATTAGAACTTGAAAATGACCCCTCTGCCAGATCTCTATTTATTCTTTGCACCAAACCACTTCAGTGAAGATTGAGCCGATATTATTTTCAAACAAAGACCAATATTCTATTTACCAATATACAGTTGGACACAAATCGTGGTTTCCATGGTGATGTTAGCAAAGAGTGGTTGTTCAGATGAACCACTGCCCACACAGAAGAAAAAGATGGAAAACTCGCTAGAAAAATGGGGTTTAAGGATGCTATTTTTACCAGCATCCTGATCCCCTACTATTCAAAATGAGTGTTCTTTTGTCAAAATTTGCTCAGGCATTTCCTCGTAACTTTTATTACTGGGAACGGGCTTAACAAATAATAAATATTAAGATATATGTTAGAGAGAGTGATAAATTACTATGGTGAAAATGTGATTGTAAATGTTTTGAGTGTGTGATTGTGTAAATAGGTGTGAGAGTGTGAGAAAGTGAGAGAGTAAAATTTTGGGAGAGAAATTGTATGAAAGAGAGAGAAAATATGAGGGCGTGTGTGTGTGAGAGAGAGAGTGAGTTTGAAAGAGAAAGCGAAGGAGAGATTAGTTTAGAGAGAGAAAGTAAGAAAAAGAGTTAAAGAGAGAAATTAAGAGAACGAGTTTGAGAGAGAGAGAGAGAGAGAAAGAGTCTGGGCTTGAGAGAGAGAGAGAGAGAGAGAGAGTCTGGGCTTGAGAGGATGAGATTGAGGTGGAGTTTAAGAGAGGGTGGGTTTGAGAGAGAGAGTGGGTTTGAGAGAAAGCAGGTTTGTGAGAGAGCGTTCGATAGAGAGCTTAAGAAAGAGAGTATTATAAAGATAATAAGGAGTGTATATGAGGGTAGACAGTGTGAAAGAAAGGGGATAAAGATTATATTAGAGAGAGAGTTTTATAAAAGGAGTGTGTGTGTGTGTGTGTGTGTATGAGGGTATAGAGTGTGTGATATCGTGAGAAAATTAGATAGATAGAGAGAGAGAGAGAAAACGTACACAAACACTATGGTACTTTGAAATATCATTCCCTCAAAATTATCAACATGGAAACATAACTGAATTTACTGCATTTGTAAGAATGAGAAAAGATAGATGGAGTACACGAAACATTATTTTTAAATATCATATCCTCAAAACTAAGCGGTAAAATGAAAACGTAGCTTAACTTATGTATTTGTATTGTGTTACTATTTACTAAAATGAACATCAATCAAACTTCATTATTTGAATAAAATGAACAGAAGAACCCATTATTTGAAGGAAAAAAAAATTAAAACCAAAACCCATACTTAGATGGTTAAAATAGTTATTTTTAAACATTATTCAAGATAATTTTATAGTTTTTGAGCTTATAAAACATAACTAAACAGATTTTAAAACATAATTTTATCATGTGCGAAACAAAACGTAGATACTATTTTCATGAATTAAACAACTCAACCTTTTAATTTTCTAATTATTATCAATATTATTGATTTAAATGCGAATTAACTATAACTACATTTCAATAAAAAATAAATGTTTCCCCAGTTTAGGCAACTCGATTTAGATGTGTTATGACAGGCATCCGAAGAGAAATAAAGTTCGTTCACCGTAGGAATTGTTTTCTTAAAGGCCTTTTTCCCTACCAGAAATCTATTATATAGTAGGATATTGGTAGGAAAAAAGACCTTTCAGAGAGTAACTCCTACCATGAATGAAGTATATTCATCCAAGATAAAATTGTGATGTGTTCGGACCAACAAATAAAGATTGATTTATAATTTTTCTAGCCAAAAATATATATTTTATTTAGAGAGATACAGCCACGCAGCAAATAAAGGTTTCCATGGTGTTTAAACATTGAATGAAAACTTATAATTCTCTGTGAAAATTAGGTTTTAGTGGAAAACTACTATTTTTTCCGGCATCCTGGACTCCTAACTGTTAAAATGAGTGGTCGTTTGTAAAAATATATCCAGTCATTTCCTCGTAGTTTCTATTACCAGAATCTGGCTTATCAAATTATATATTAGAAGATATTAATTTGTAACTGAGAATCGAGAGCCAGAATGTTAACTGGAACCCACGATATTGCGGGGAAAATATGATAGAGTTCTATATAATTATCTAAGTTTTTTACTGACTTAAGCTTGTGTAGCAAAAGATAATTTTACCAATCTTTTTCATAATATATATTGTTATTATTTCCTTTGAGATAAGGGCCATATTATTAGATATTTTTATTTTATTTCTATCCGGTAGTACACACAAAAATTTCAAGAACATATTAGAATTTTATTGGGATGCATGCTTCTTCCAAAATCACAATACTTTTCAATAATTTTGGAGTGTGACTAATTTCAAATCGACTAGCAACCAATTTCTCTCTATGGATTTCTTTTAAATCATAAACTTTGCGTCCTATCGTTAATGTAAGAAAATTTGTATTTAGTTTGTTCGTTAACCTATAATATTTTGTATTAATGATACGTTGCTAGTGCCCTGGTTTGTAATGTCCTTAAAAATTATTAATTCGCCGTCATGCCACACGACTTAACGACGTTGCCTAATTGGAGGTTTCGAAACTATTTTGCGAAGTGGTGTTGCATCTTATCCCTAACCCACCTTAACAGTATAAGCACTATATATCACTCTTAGACGCCATTGTACGAAATACGAGTAGAAAGAGAGGGAAGAAAATTAGCAGTTCACCCTGCGAGGTCTCTTGTTTATTTATTGAGAATACTTATCCTCTTCCTCTGACGAGTTTAATCAGTCACTAGACTATTTTAAAATTATCTTTTTCGTTGTTTCCTATTCTAGATAGACATAATACTACCATGGACTATTTTAATCTACATCCTGGCAAGAATACTCCTACATACCATTTATATGATAGAGCCATATAGCCTCAGTTGTAGATGATTGATATAAAAATATACATTTACTAAACAAACAAAAAAACTACTTCAAGACATAAATAATGTGTTGTCACTGTAGGGCTATTTTATAACTATTTAAGAATTTGTGGTGTTTGTTTCAACGTTACATCTTTAAAACTCCACGAATAAAACATAAATTCATCAACATGGGAGATCCTATATTTACCATCTGTGACATCACATGAAGGCAACGTACTTGAAATACAATAGACTGTGTCATTTTCTTGAACTACTTCTCAATTTTGTCTGAGCCTAAACTACCCTTTGCCCTTCACCTTCAATAACCCTTTGTCATTTCAATAAGAAACAGGAGAAAGGAAGCTAAGAAACCTTTATATCTCAAGGTAAAGAAGAAAGGTCGCCTCAAGTTTTCAAATATCTTAAAGAAAATTGGTATGGGCCTATCAAAATCTTTGTATATGTTTTAGAGGAAAGCTAATTCTAGAGCCCCCCTCCCTCTTTTTTAATATAGATTCTAGCTTCATACATATCTTTACATATAATACTTATAAAGTCGTTGAAAATGAGCTGAAATCACATTTACACACATTTTATATATTAATAAAACTAATTAATAGGGTTTTCAAGGAAAAAGAGCCCTGTTGGATCCCTGTTGGAATCTTTTTATCTTAATTTGGCCTGAACCATATTTAGAAATAGCACAACGTATAATTAAATATTACGTTCGATTAGCACGTCTGTGCGACAATTTATCGCTTGCCGAGACGGCCTCCTTGAGATTGCTCCATTACCGTTTAAATTACTCTCCTGTTTCGCCTATTAAATCTAATTTGGCGTTAGTAAAAAGTAGACATTAACCTTAACTTTCGCTTCAATTAAAGAATAAAATTAAATCCCCTTACTTACCTTTTTTTTTTTTAGTAATTTCTCACCCTCCTCTTTAACTGGATTGTATTTTGTTTAAAACTGATTGCTCTTGTTCGATTTGCTTATTCAAATAGTACGTTAATGGATATTCGTTCCAAGGAGCGTTTCGAACTGCTTAGGTCGATTAAGGACCCACGGGAGAAAAGAGTTAGACCTGGGAAGGTTCAGGAGAAAGCTATTAATTTGTATGTAAATTTTAAAATATAAGTACACTGTATGTGTGTGCTTTTTTTTTTTTAACGTAGGATAGCGAGATAGGTAATTACTTTGGAGGTTAAATGGGACCGTCCCCAATCTGTAGACTCCCCCTTTCCCTCCTCTTCCTCCTAAAATCTCTATCTTCTTGACGTTCGGAAGACTTCTTTCGATCAAGGCGGGAGATGGAGTTGTTCCCTTGGGGGGGTGCTAGTTTTCTTGAATGACACGTCAACACGCGCACTATTGTAGGATTCAGGAGTAGAGTGGTTCAACTCACAGCGTCAGCTGCTTTTGAAATTATAGGTCCATGGTAGATATCTGACGGTTGGAATGTTATTCAGATTTCCCTTTTGACTGATAGTATCGATGATGATAAAATAAAAATTATCAATGTTAACAGTAAAATTTAAATGGGATTGTTATTTATTTTGATCCTGTCTTCACTAAGTGGCTTTTCACATGAGAGGTATTTATTTAACCGCGCGACTTTTTCGTCGCACGGATTTCATCCCGCGGGGATAAATTGGTTCAAGGGTGGGGGGGGGAGGATAAATAATCGCACGGTGAAATTCCCGCACCACTGGTTTAAAACAGCCGCCCGTATCCTACACCACATCAAAAGCACATTTGAATATGTGAAAATAACAGGATTTTCGTTCTCCTCTGAGGTATATAATACACTAGTGGTTAAAACGCTAGCAATCGCGCTTTTGAATGAAACTCTTGTTATCAAGTTAGAAAGTAAGTTTCAGTCTATGACCAGCGTTTTGACCGCTACCTCTGGTGGCGTTAAAACCGCCTAGCGGTAGAAACGCGAATCAAACTACACCAGGCGTTAACAGGCAATTGTGCCTCAAAGTCACAAGTCTTTCAGCAAGAATAATAAATATTTTTCCTCAAGACGGTATCACGTTTAGCAATATTTTCATTCAATAAACCAAGTAGTTCATCAAATGAAACCACAGACATTCTCTAGTCCAAAAAGAACTTCTCTGGGCACATTCTGTGATTCATAAACACAATATAAGACTGTCCTGTTGAGAGACGGTTCGATAATGTGGGGTGAGTCTACCAACGTCTCTTTTGACGAGTTCCCTTCAACAAAACAAGTCCCGCAATACAGCCGGCCTTTACAATATCCATTTATAAACCATTCTGCATAAATGGAAGCAACAAACGTGGCATTTAAACCGCTAGTGTAGAATCAGTAGCGTTTTATGGTAGCTGTTTAACCGTCAGGTTTAGGCAGTCAGGTTTAGGCAGATTCAAGAGTTTGGGGGCGTAAGCTAGCGGCAAAACCGCCGCGTTTTAACCGCAGTGTAGAATCGTCCCGAAAGCAACGTCAGAATATAAGTTCACGCGATAAACTACCTTTCGTGTGAAACGGCACTAAGCCTGAGACCCTCTTAGGTGGGCGAATGATCTAACGCGCTTATCTCGTGTTAGACTCTACTACCGGCGACGTGGATATTGGAGTTCGATTTAAGTCTGGTGCGCTGAGGGTTATGTTTTTTCCTAAGTGGTCTTCCACTCTCTCTCTCTCTCTCTCTCTCTCTCTCTCTCCCTCTCTCCCTCTCTCCCCATCTCCCTCTCCACACAAATTCGGGTACACTTCCTCTAAATTAAACCCTCGTAATCTCTAACACGATAGTGCTATTAGTACATAGGCGTATAGCCTGACTAAGTAAGCCATAGTGTTGGTAGTGCAGTAGCCCTGTGGCTTATTTGGTGCTGACTGACAGCTTTGAAAAGCTACCAGACCAAATTATGTATCCCTTACGCCGAACCAAATGATCTGCAAAAACATGTGTTTAGCAGCTGTCACTTTTGACAGTCAAAATTTAGGTATATACCTAAATGTTGACTGTTAGAAGTCAGCTGTGAGCTGTCAGTCAGCACCAAAGAAGCTACGGGGCTACTGTAGTAGCCTCTAGAGTAGTCGCAGGGCGTCATCTAAGTTGTCCCTGTAATCCTCTTGTTCTTAGAGTTGGATCACCTCCAGGAGTAAACAGTCACATATGAGTTTGGTTTAGTTTATAACCGTCCTTAAGACGGCAATAGTAAGTAAAGAGACTAGAGCGCTGAGGGCTCCAGGTGGTAGAAACTTGAACCAGTTATTGGGGAACGTAGATTGACTGACTCGAGACAAAAGCACTACTACACAAAGCCTTATGTCAGTACTGTACACTGTTTGTCAACTCTTAAAACCCTCCTGTGGCATTCCCTTACCTTAGGGCTTAGACCATTGTTATAAATGTTAAAATAAAATTCCTTAGTCATGTCAAATCAGTGAAATTAGGGAAGTGTATTTTTTTTGTAAGCTATAGCAATCTCTAGGCACGCAGGTGACCTGGCGGTCTAGGGGTAAGGTGTCAGACTTCTATGCTGGCGGCCGGGGTTCAATCCTCGGTCCCGGCAAAGATTTATCTGATTACCAAACCCTTCCTTCACCTCGTACAAGACATCTTGTGAATGTGGGGAATGCCAGGCCTCCACCGTGGTTCGGATCCCACGTTAAACTGTAGGTCCTCCATTTCATCTCACAATCACCCTACCATTACACATTAGCGTAAGTGCGTATAACCCGAACGGGTAGTAAGACGCGATGCTAATAATAATAATAATAATAATAATAATAATAATAATAATAATCTAGGCACGCAGTTGCAGAAAACAGAAGAAACAAAATCAACGTTTATTTTAATGCATACATATACCTCATTAATCTTAAAAGTTAAAACACCCATATAGCCAGAAAACACAGCAATACATAAATAAGGTTACCTATCGTACGATTTAGTGTTGCCACGTACGCGGGACTTACAAGCGTGCAGTTAAGACTTTATTCGTTACAACTAAACGCCGCGCGCCCGAACCGTCATGACAGTTCATACCTCATCCCCTTATCCCCTATCCACCCTCCCCGCCCACCCTAGCCAAGACCCTCCAACGCCTTGATATGCCATTGAGAGAGGAGGCTGTATTCTCAGAGGGTAACAACCCCCCACCCCCTTACCCCAATATTAGGGTGTATTCCGGGGTGGCAGAGGGGGGAGCAATCTACACTTCACGGGCTGGTGACTTTAGCTCTCTTCCTTGACTTTTATAGGAGAAAAGGTAGGGACGGGGTGATAAGGAAAGACGTGACAATCTAAATCTCACACTTTCAGTATTTTCTTAAATAATATAAAGCGAGATTTAGATTTGATTACTTAAAAAAAAAAAGCAACTCAGTAGAAGGGAGTTGGTGGGGGAAATAAGAGGTTTTATATATACAACAGGATGAGGGATTTCAAGGAAATTCACTAGCATTTGTCTCCTTTGGGAGAGGATATGAATCAACATTGTGCCTTCCACCTTTCCAGTTTTCCTCGGCAAATTGATCTGAAGATCGGAATTCCTAGTGGCAAAATATGATTAGGGCATTTCAGCTTGGGATGGTAATTAACTTATAGAAAGTACGTTTTAATAGGTTTGACGGCAGTGGTTTGAAATGAATTGTGATCAGCAATTTACAGACACTTTTTTCTTTTTCTTTCAAATAGTAAGTTTCCACCATTCAAAGTAAATCCTATTTGGCGGTTGAATGATTTAGGGCAGGGGTAGGTAGGCAGTGGGTTGATCGTGGACACAGACCAGGTATACATACACCAGACACTCCGCCTTACGGGAGTTTTCACTGCGCTCTTTGAGTCAGGTTAAGTCTTTTGAACACTGGTGAGTGTTAGTTTCAGTTATCAGTGATAACAGCACTTACAAGTGAAACAACTCACTTTCAAATTGTTTATAAAGGGGTGGTGGTCCTAACACGATAGTCCAGTCACCAGCAGTTCCTCTAAATTCACCCCTTACCCACTTTCAGACAAGTATTAGTTGATGGTATTTGAAGAAGATTTACAGCTAAACAATTTGCTAACATTCGCTTTAACAAAAAAGAGAAAAAAAACGAATAAATTGTATTTTTCAGTCTGAGTAGGCTCGTTTGGGAGTTGATTTATGGGAAGAGAGTGGGCCACTACCTGAACCTCACTTTGTGAAAGGCGGTCTATTGTCATCAGAAGATAATGTTTGTCCTCTTAGTAAATAAAACCATCTTTAGAACGATTATCGAAGATGCATACTACTAGTGATGTCGCTTGGAGACTGCACGTGGCGATCCTCGCGGTGAAAGACTCAAGCTCTCCCAATGATCGCAGCCATTTTAACGTTGATGTTGTGGGTCTAGTGTATACCCTTGTCTTTGATCGCGGCCAGTTTTTAGTCTATCACGTACGAAAACAACATAGTACGTTACAAGCCGATCTTTGTGGAGTCTTGTAAAATCGCAAATAATTTATACCAAGTCCTTTCAAATAATATTTGAGTGTGACCAAAATTACCTTGATCGTTCCTAATCGGTAATGTTAGTTAGACATTTAATTAGTTAAACGGGAAAATAAACATGTTTAATTTTTTTCCCTAAAAGGTGGTGATATAATAAGAAGGTTGAAATTATTGTGTATGTATGTATGTGTGTGTGCATATATATATAAAAAGGGTAGAGTGTAGAAACGGGGGGTGATCGTATGACTCAAGTTTATAATTTGCAATAGACTGAAATATCGGTGACGGGAAGCTCGGGGCTCGAATCTCTGTCAAGTATTTTAAGTTATACTGGATTTACACTTTCCCTCCACGAAAATGGGAGTACACTTCCTCTAAGTTAAATTTTCCTCGCCCTTAGCTCATTAGCATAATTAGTGTATATTCGTATAGTTAAAACAGGTAGTAAAACGGGGTGCTAAACAAACCATTAACTATTTAAGAGACAGGGTTTGGAGCGTGACTAAGAGAAAATGTACCTCCATTAGCGTGGAGAGGGGCGTGGAAAAGCCCCTTCCTAGATCATCCGGCCATCCTCTATACAGCCATCGCCGGCAGACTAGTTTGGCTTGACGTTTAATCTGCATGCCCACCGATGCAGGTGAGGTTTTCAACACTTATAGACTTTACGTTTTATGTATCGTAAATAAGGTAACAACCACGTCTCAAGGGTATTATTTTGAAACACGGGGTGATCGGTATGTTGTTTCTTTCTCGGTGCGGTAGCAAAAATCTCTTTTGTTTTAGTAGAAACATTTCAAGACAATGCTATGATATACTACTAAAGGTTTGGTTTAAAAGGAAATAAATGAATGGGTCAGTTCGTAAGGGGATTGGTTGGCCCTTTTCATTTGGCGTGGAAATGCAGAGCCATGTGAGCAAACGGTTAACTTCAAGAATTCTTATTGTTTTGCAATTTTTCTTTTCGGAAACGGTTTGTTCAAGAATGAAAGCATGTTGATTAAGTTATACTTTTTATATACACACCTCCGCTATAATTTTAATAGTGATCAAATATCGTTAACATTGATATTTTTTTCAATAGAAAACTTCCAGCTTCATAACAAAAAATTATAAAATGTAACAATTAGTAAACATAGATACATTATCTTAGAAGGGTTATAGAAAATATTAACATAAAAATTTCACTTGTTCTCGAGAAATCTGATATTTTCCAAACGTATGTTTTTCTTCAAGACCTGTCCGGTAGCTAGCGCCATCTACGGTTTCCGTGATCCATCTGTTGTTGTTGGCGCGGAAGGATGCTTTGGTCGGTTGTGAAGCCACGCCACACATTTCACCCTCCCACTCATCATCCCTCAAAATAAGTTTTAGATCTACACTCGACAGGGCCCCAAGAGTCTTAAAAATAATGCATTTTAATTCATTTATTTCATTTAAAGAAAATCACTACTAGGTTTTTTTTAAGACATGTTTTACTATCCATATTTAATCACGTTAGAAGTTTAAAAGAAAATAAGGTATAATTTTGATGAAACGTACCCCACATTTGCGTGAAGAGCAGAAAACCGTTTTAAAAAAAACTTTGCACGCCCGACCAAGATTATAACCCCCGACCTACATGTCACATTTTTTATTTTGCTTACTTAAAAAAAACTTAGTAGATGTTTCTGGACCTGACACTAAGGTGTATTTAAGATTTTTTCTTTTCAACCAACTTAAAATAGACGTTTGTTAATCTCAAGGAAAGATTTAGTTTATTTTCTCAATGGAGGAGCGAGCTACTTTTCAAAATTAATTGTAAATAAAAATTCAATGTTTTGTGGAAACTAGAATGACATCTAGTTCAATTTAAAAATGTTTTTCCCTAGAATTAGAAGTGGGGCTGAATAAAAAGTAACTAACTGCAGCTACACCATGAGAGAATTGAGGAGACTGAATAAATTCTTGGGGAGGGGAAGGGGAGCGAGAAGGTAAATCAACCCCTCGTCGCCCTAACTATATCCGGCCCATGGCTTCTTTGGTGCGGACTGACAGCTCACAGATGACTTCTGACAGCCACAATTTAGTTATATACCTAAATTTTGACTGTCAAAAGGGACAGCTGCTAAACACATGTTTTTTCAGATCATATGGTTCGGCGTAGGGATACATAATTTGGTCTGGTAGCTTTTCAAAGCCATCAGCTCTCAGCTGTGAGCTGTCAGTCAGCACCAAAGAAGCCATGGAACTACTGTAGTAGAGTTGGGACCATTATCTATGCTTTTAAACCTTTGAGCTTATTTGTTTACTATTTGAACTCTGATTGAAATATCAAAAGCACGCCTGGCTAGTGTATTGTGTGCAAGGGAAGTAGTCAGGGGGTTCGGTTATACTCTACAGAGGGGGGGGGGTTAAAAGCGGGGTTAAATTAAGTGTATTGTTCCTTTCTCTTGAGATTGCCACCTCATGCTACTGGTTCTTCATTCATTCCCCTTGTTAAGTTTATCTGTCTAATTTCTACTTACCCATCTAGTTAGGCCCCCCACCCCCTTTCCCTCCTCCCACAAACACTACCTTATTTTGAATTTATTTTTTATTTTTATTAGCGACCTTTTTTTTTATTAGCGCGCCTTAATGATAATATCCATATCTATCTGAGAAATAATTTATTTAATGGCAGCATTAAATTTTGAATGCCATAGTATATATATATATATAGAGAGAGAGAGATAGAGAGAGAGGGAGAGAGAGAGAGAGGGAACTAAGAACGAGTTAAATAGTTATGAACGCCATATAATAAATTATTTCTCCAATAGACAGGACACTGACATTAAGGTGCNGTTTGTAGGGGGGAGCAGAAAAGAGGGAGGGGGGGGGGGGGCTGGACGAGTAAGGAGAAATAAGACAAACTCTACGCACACAGAGAAAAATAGAGAAGAGAGACTATATAATATGTATTTCCATATGCTCCCCTCTTCCATTATATAGGCCGTCACCCTTTTTGTTTTTACAAACATATATGTATATTCGGCGTTTAACCCACTTCTCCAACGTCACTCTTATTTGTCCTCTCTGTTACCCTTTCTTACTTCTTTCTCTCTTCCCATCTTTGTTTTTTCTTAGTTTTTCTCTTTTTACCTCTATTACTCGGTTATTTATTTTCCTCTCATCCACTTTTTTCTACTCTGTTCTCTTTTTTTCCCTCTCTATAACATTTTTATGCATATTCCCTACCCTTCTTCTTTCCTTCTGTCCCATTCTTATATTCTTTATTTTACTTTTTTAGCTTCACACATTTATTGTTCAACATCATGCATAGTTACTCTGTATAATACCTATAAAAAAAGCTTTTGTTTCTTATCATAAATTATTTTATGTCTCGTTTTAAACTTCTCTCTTTCATATTTAGAATAATATTGCGATTGAATAATTATTCTCTCTGAATCTTGTTGTCCTTTTCATCGAATACATTTCTTCCATCTTTATACACGTAATATACCACTTAATATCTCCTGAACTTGTAATTTTTTTATTTTTTTTTAGAAAATCTTTATATCTGGAGTGTGACAAGTGATACAAATCAAACTAATATACCAAGGGGGTGACATGGCTGTCTAGGGGTAAGGTGTCAGACTTCTATGCTGGCGGCCGGGGTGCTAATAGTAATAATAATAATATACCGAGGGACTCTTTCTGGCAATCGACATTCAGTATTTTTTTTAAAAGTGTTAATTTAATTTACACCTGCTATGAAAATATCATAACGTATTGAATCAAATTTACAAATCAAATAATTTATTACACTATAGTATATTTCTTTATGCATGCATCCTTTAAATCTTTAAAGAATCCTTCCTTTAATACAGGGTCTAAAAACTTATAACAAAACACAAGTCTCAATTTTTCTCTCGTTAAAACATAGCGGGGGAAATAAATAACAAATTAGTCAAGTAGGCAGATTTACCAACTTAGTGGAAACGGTAAGAACACTAATCCTAAACAGCTTATCTGCATATCCTTCCAAAAACAAACTACCTGCCACATTCTACATCTTAGGGAAACAAATTTTTTTCCGTCAAAAGGGTATACGGACTGGCCAAAGCTCTTCGAAATCTGTTTTGTCTTTGCCAGTATGAAAGCTTTGGTTTTGGATATCTGTGCCTTCTAAGAAAAATCAAGGGTATCTTTAGATTATCTAATTAGGACTCATTAATTAACCCCGTAATGTCATTTTACGTAACGCAACGTTTCGCATTGAAGGTGAGATATATAGTTATTTTACAGATAAACTTTTGTGACACTGAGATTTAATAATACAATCATTTTTTTTAGCAACGTGTCCTTACTACCCGTTCGGTTTACACACATGTACTAATTACGCTAATGGTTTTAAAGATTAGGGAGGCTATATTTACATAAATGTACCCGCATTTGCATGGAGGGAAAAGGGGTGACAACATTTAAGAAAAAAACACCCTTGTTATACCCGACCAAGATTTGAACTTTGATCTTTCCGTCATAGGCAGTCTATTCTACCGTGAGAGACCGCCTTAAGACCGGTCGGCCACAGAAGCACGTTTAAATACTTTTCGGAATCCATTTTAGGTCTTGAATATAATTTATTTCAAAGAAATGTATAGCATTTATTTATAATATCTATTTATTAACAATAATAATATATTTTTCAATTTTAGAATGTAAGTATAATATTTGTGTCACGTAACACTGTGACATACCCACCCTCTCCCCGTGTAAAACCATTTAGACTCGGCTACTCCCTCTTCGTGTTATCAACAGCTTGCGCTCTGTCCGCTTAGAATGACCTCTCCCTTAAGCTCTAATTCGACTCTGGCAAATGCCTTATATATTTATGTTGGGTGCCTTAAGGCAGAGGAAAATATGGAAAAGATAAGGTTACTTTTTTGGTGTCAAGGAAAATGGGGAAATTGTGTGGCATTCAATTAAAAGTAAGGACAAATTACAATAGTTACAATTCTTGGCTTAAAAATCCATCTATATCGCATATAAACACTAAAAGGAATATATATATATTTGCATTTAAAATAATGAATTGACTAGATATGGTAGGTATTCTGCTAACAAGAGATGGAAATAGTAGGATGGTTTTTATTTTTATACCACATTTATACAGTCGCCAAAAACAACAAATCAAACATTTATTAAATGCGGTAAAAATGGCTTATATAAACTCACATCAGTGTTCACGTGATCTGACGCACTACTCTCGCAATAGAATGTATTGTCGTTGATGGGGAGATCGAGGTTCGAATCTCAGTCGGTTGTACTGAAGTTTTTTTTTTCCAAAATGATTCTCCACTCTCACTCCACGCAAATGAGGTTATACTTCCTATAAATATAACCTTCCTCATCCATAAAACCATTAGTGTTAGTACATAAACGTTTAACCCCAACGGGTAATAAGACGTGGTGCTAAAAAAAAAGCTTAGAAAATGTTTGTTTAGTAACGGCTATCTTGTTTCTTATAAATATGCTATAAATGCGCAACTAAATAAATAGTAATTCACCTAGATCAGGTCAGGTAAAAATTTAGACAAATATTCTTTGTAAAGTTGGTAGTAGCATTCACCTAATGCCAGCTATTTCTTATTTCTTAGCCAGTGTAAATCTTTCTCTTCAACCAACCTTGTAGAAGCAGTCAAATAAATACATTTCGTATTAGTTGTGAGGTTGAGTGATATGAAAACAGGAAGAAAATAAGATCTATCTCAAGTTTACAAGCGGATGATAAATGATGATGATTATGACCAGTACCCCACAGGAATACAACTGAACGGTTTCTGATCCTTATCCAATATTTTACAATCTCCTTGGGACTCTACTTGGAGGCAGAGTGTCTTACTCTTGCGTGATGCTTGTATAATCGTACTATCTCCTTGGACTGTTCTTGGAAGTACGAGAATCATATTATACTTGTACATGACTGCCAAAGAACAGAGAAATTTGATATTCTTCAACCACACCCCAAAAAAATTATTTCCATATAAATATTATAATTATTATTAGTATTATTTATACAACTAAAACTAGATGAAAAAAAAGTAATTTGTAACATACAGAAATCACATTCACACCAAATTAACGTGCATAGTGATTGAATTCATATATTATTATTATTATTATTATTATTATTATTAGCTGTGAGATGATTATTTTTCACATTTGGAAAAATTGCTTGGTTGATTTTTTCCTCGAGAAATTGGCCAAATTTTAACAGTAACGAACGCATTCTAGTTGTATCTCACGTTTTAAATTCATTTTTATCAATCGTTGATCCTTGATCCTAACGCCAGAAACATATGATACAAATGAGTCCCAACAAAGCATCAACAGCGGTTCCATTTATCTTCTCATAGTGGCGTATCAGTGGATGGGGATCAGATATCGGGGTCGGTTGTAAACCAGATTTGTCTAGTACCACGTTATAATCAAATTCTTTACTATTATATTCATCCACTCCAGCTCTTTACTTGCGAATCTTTGATCTTAAACAAAATACCGGAAAATTTATCAGAAAATATACCACAACATTTTCACCTACAATAGTGAAGAAGGTGACCTGGTGGTCTAGAGGGTAAGGTGTCAGACTTCTGTGCTGGCGGCCGGGGTTCAATCCCCTGTCCCGACAAAGATTTATCTGATTACCAAACCCTTCCTTCACCTCTGACAAGACATCTTGTGAATGTGAGGAATGCCAGGCCTCCACCGTGGTTCGGATCCCACGTTAAACTGTAGGTCCTCCATTTCATCTCACAATCACCCTACCATTACACATTAGCGTAAGTGCGTATAGCCCGAACGGGTAGTAAGACGCGGTGCTAATAATAATAATAATAATAATAATAGGGAAGGCCTAGTTTATGTTTGAGGTTTCTTAGACCTAAAAGTTTCTGACCACCCCCTTTTTTGTCTATTAAGATTTGTGTAGTTTTTGCATTAATCACTTTCTCTAAATGTAATTTTGCCACAATATATGCAATGTCGCTAATAATATGTTTGGAAAAAACTAGACTTAAGTAACTCAACCTTGTCTTATATATATATATATATATATATATGTGTGTGTGTGTGTGTGTGTGTGTGTGTAATTCCTCTAGCTTACGTCGTGTTCGCACAAAGTAGAATAAAATGAAGACAAAAAAAACAAACGCTGAGCCAGAGAAAGGAAAG
>CABFVX010005722.1:0-47495 GCA_902151425.1 Timema shepardi | reverse complement strand
ATTTAGGAGGTCAGACAATACCTAGACCTAGCATAGTGTTATTTAGGAGGTCAGACAATACCTAGACCTAGCATAGTGTTATTTAGATCAGACAATACTTGGACCTAGCAAACAGTGTTATTTAGGATTTGAATTAACTGTTCTGTCACTTAGCCCAATCTTAACTGGAGTATATCAAAGTTTGTCGACCACTTTGTTGTCTATCACTTTGCCTGCTCCCCGTCCAGCTTGGTGCTAGATAGGTGACCCATTTGAGTCCGGCGTCTTGTTTCTCGCTGATGACCATACGGTCACCACCCATGCGTTTCAGACAGATTTCATGATTAGTCAGACTAATCTTCTGAGGAGGTTGCGTGTTGCTGAAAAACTTTGATATGACCGACTTGTAGCTGCCCAGTTCTTGTCACTCTGTACGGTTAAACACCGCACAGTTCTCTCCGCATTTTTCTAGCTGGACATAGGGCGTAAAATTGTTCTTGACGCTCATGCCAACGATGACTCGTTTGACGTCGACTTCGTCCAGCGGGAACAAAGTGTTGAAAATACTGGCGATGGAGAGCGACTTCACCGGCTTTGCTTTGCGGTTGCAAGCGTCTTGACCTTCCATGGTGTTTGTTCGCTTCGATGACTGTCATGGTTATGGCCAGCACGCCGTCGGGACGCCCCTTTTATAGGCACACGCTGATTGGACGCAGCCTCTTGAGGGGTAGCAGGACCCTACAGTCTTGAAAAATGTGTTGTAATATCTTACCACCTTAAACGTCGTTGTCTGTATGATTGAGGGGCAAGAATAGAGTTAAGAAAGTTTTCATCGGAATGTTTTGGGTGCGATAGAGAAGGTACTTGAGACAGTAATGGCTGAAAACGTTTGAGGCGATGCTTTGAAGTTGTAGCGTGCTATGAGACGCGTGGGAAGTGTTTTTGCGTATAAATACCAGATGTGACTTTATACAGGTTGGAAAACCATAACTATCAAAATATTCTCCCACGCCGTTTTTGTCGATAAAGATGGTGACCCAATGCGTCCCAGGCTTGGTGTGTGTTGATGACGAGAGCAGCAGGTCGAGCTATTCTTGTTGGTAGTTGATCAGCAGGGAAAACACCTGACTGTACAGAACGGAACCATGGGTTTGTTTTCGGCGCACGTCTTATGGTGTGCGTGTCCATCTTCAATCATCCAATCTCGAAGTCCCCAAACAATGGAGGCCGAACAGAAATGCCATACAGAACTATGTGCCATGCACATGGTGGGCCCAGTTAAAGTGTTTTCAAAGACGAACAACCTCTGTCATACAGATCTACGACGGGTGTAAGCGTGTATTTGACTATAAACTTTTTATTTTCTGCCCCCTTGACGTAGACGATTTCTGCACGCGTTGTGGCATGGGGGATGAAGGATTCGAGCAGGCTGTAATCCATATCACCGCTATCCCAGGGAATACCGTGCAGTTTGTTGACGATATATCGGCTTGCTTTTTAGTGGCGGCTGAAAGTTCCTCGATAGCGTATGGGGATTTTAAAACACAATGTTGAAGTAATGTACCGCATACGGATAAAACACTCAATTCCTAGATGATAAACACTTTGTTGTCGTCACTGAAGCTTTGTAAATCCACAATGACGTCCATGATTTAAATTACTAGTGTAAGGGGCGGGAAGTCGCTTATATTAACTCCCATAATAGGTCACGACGTTTCTGTCCTGGTCGATGGTGGTGATGTTGGCAAACTCCCCGTATACGATACAGTTGAAAGTTTTGGTGAGAGCTCTGGTGAAACTCACTTCAATGCTCAGGGAGCCAAGAGTCACCCAATTCCAATGCGATACAATGTGGGCGGACAGATTAGGTGTGAGATCGAAAGCCATGAGATGACATCCCTTAAGGAAGGCTTCCCGTGTGATGTTGCTACCTTCGTTCATGAAATGGATACCCGTTCCAGAAAACAGTGTGTGGTAGGACATGACATAGCTGCCGTTTGAAAAATCGGGCTGTAGTGATTTCAACGGCACTTGTTCCCCATCCACGTACAGCGAGAAATGGTTCATGCCATGGGTTTGGAAGTTGAAAGGGTTCTTGTGGCGTCTTCGTTGAACGCAGCGTTTGATACAAATCCCACGATGCATCGTTTGGGTAACTGTCCGATGAATACGTTTTCCAGTGATTTACCTTGCACAACCGTAGGAATAGTGAGTGTTTTTACTTCAACATGGGTGATGGGATATTTTGCGGAACTGACTTTTAATGCCTTGGCATGTGCCAACAGTATAGAAGGTACTACTTTGACACGTCGTACTAGAAGGCCGGCTTCAGTGATGTGAACCTTAAAGTGAGGGAGTTCAGGGACCGCCATAAGACTAAACCCGTCTCTGGAACGGACCAACTTGACCCTGAGTTCGGTGCTGTTCAAAAGGTATTTCTCTTGGTTAAACACGTCACCGTGTAGATACCCCGAAAGATTCACCATATTACTTTTTGCGGTGAGACTGTGACGGGCCTCATCCCCTGTTTCCTGCGTTAGCCTCCTCAAATATTCCGTGGCTGTCTGCGAACCACAGACCGCAAGTCAAATGTGCTATTTTGGCGTCACTATTGTAATTGAGCAACCTTTCAATGTACGATCTATAAGCATATGTGTTGCTAGGTGGTGAGACTAGTTTTTTTTGTTTAATAACACATCCACCTGTGTGAATAGCGAATGCAACCAGTTGTTGATGGGAGCGATTTGATCCACTTCTGTGAAAGCGCCACCGTCGGGTTTCATGATGGCCGCCCTGAGATAGAGCATAGTCTGTGAAGGATCAATTTAGAACTCGCCTTGACCGGTAAAAGTAAATTATATGGGTGAATTATAGGTGAGGGAAGAGACAGGTTTGTACTGGGGCCATTTTCCGCTCTCAAGACTTGTTTGCGTGGGTGGGACGGAAAATAGATCTAGTTCACTGCTGGCACACTCGCAGGACTGGGGGTGTAGAAACGACTTCAATTGAAATTATCTACCGCTTCTATCTTGACCTTTTTACGTCGGGCAACGACAGAAGACTGACGTCTGCGCTTCTTACGACACCCTTTATAGCCTGAGCCGGTCATCAGTGTGTCGATATTCTGCCCAGCCTTGCATTTCAGGTTTGTTCCAGCCTCGCTGACACGCTGCCGTAGAGTCTCTTTGAAAGGGCGACGCTAATTGGTGACATCGGAGAGCACTTCTATACCCGTATGAAGCGTTTGTTTTCCAATTGCTTTAGTGATGCTTCCCAGCAACGGTGCGACGCTCTTGAAAAGGCTGCTGAAAAAAACTTCCTATCCCAGGCCCGCGTTGATAGGGAACACCGTGGTAGATCGAAGATATTCTTGTTCCAGCCTGGTTGACGTAGTATCTTTGGTAGGGACAGTTCATGTTGAGCAGCGTCGATAATGAAGTTTCACGCACACTTTAACAAACTAGAATGGTTCACCAGTGTCTGTTCTTATATTGATTTACAGACTTTCAATTTCCCTTCTAAGTACGGGAACGTAGTGCAACGGACCATAGCTAACTGTCTTATGTATGCCGTAGAGATAATTTGTATTGTTGATACCGACGATACGTAAAAGCAATGCCACAATGTCACCTATGGGCTGAGGACCAACATTAACCGTGTAGACGTACATTTGCGAGGGCAAGCCTAGTAGAATGCTGGCGGTGTACGATTACTTTTGGACTTTGGTCAGATTAGTCTTAGGATCGAAACCGATCTGTAGACTTAGTTGACTTAATAGAGTCACAACGTCCACTTTTTGTTGGGGTTTGTGTACTTGAATATGACTCCGCAATCCCCTTTAAACGCCTCTACTTCGTTTAGGGCTTTGACCAATTCATGGATAGTGCTATAGTTTCCAGGAGGTATGTGGTCCTTGAATATTTGTTCCACGCCGTTAGCGTCCACCCAGTTGTACCATACAATATTTTGGCCCTCAGGTACGGTGGTGAAAGAACACGGATATTGGAATTCGGCGAGAGCGACTTCCCACTGATCGTCGAGTGTAAGATGGTAGGGTAGCTTCGTGGTGAAATTCGCGAGGGTATTTTTCGAGAAATATCCTATAGAGCTGTCGCTCGGCAAAGTGATGTAAAAGTGGTACTTCATGGTAGGGCGCTGACGTAACTGGCAGGAATCCAAGAATTAAACTTGGTGGGGTAACCTTTCCACTGCACATACACTTTATTTTTTTGCCACCTTTACCCTTGATACGTAGTATTTTATCAACTTTAAAGGTTTTGGGAAGAGGTATGCGTTGCAATTTAAGTTCGTAAAACGTTCCCTCCACTTACTCGCCGTTAAGATCGGTCAGCCTGTAGACGACTGGTTGTCACAATACTACACTGCTGACTTTGAAAATGTCTTCTCTCCAATTGCTTTATTAGCCCTTTTCAAACAGCATTTTGGATTTGATAATCCGAACCGTGTCACCGACTTTCATTTTTGGCTTACTATTTGAGTTTGGACGCCGTTTGCCGTACAGATTATTTTTGACTTGAAGCACATTGGTTTATGAAACGTCGGCGGGCACCATCTTGATACTAGAATGATTTGCGCCGTTGTAAGCGTCGACGAGATCTTGGAGGACGTCCACATACCGATACGTGTTATTTTTGTTAAAGTAGTGCCACATGCGCCCTTTTAGAGTTCTATTGAATCGTTCCACGATGCTTACATTCACGTCAGGAAGTAATACACGCCTTCTTGAGAAATTTCCGGATTAGACGTGCCATGAATTCTGTCCCCTTGTCAGTCCGTAAACTTAGAGGTTTACGGCCGCTTTGTTTGAAAATGTCCTGAAATGCGTCTCTCACGACGCTCTCCATCTTCGATGGAAGCGTCCTCGCCCAGGCCATTTTGCTAAACACGTCGATGACGGTGAACAAGTACACTGCACCGTCATTGTATTTTCCGAGACTTCGCATATCGTTGAGATCGGCTTGCCAGAGATCGTCAATGATTGACAGCACTTTTTGTTGCGTGGAATCTTTTTTATCACCGGTTCGTGTAGGGTATAAGCATCCTGCGCACGAAGCCATTCTCGTACTTTGTCGGGATTTTTTTGGACGCCTTCATGAGCGACACCGCCCCTGCAAACCCTGCAGGATGAGAAGGGTCGTAGTAGATGTCGGATAAACGGGCCATTAAGCTCGGAATGGCAGCCACCTGTTTTCATCCACCCTTTTCAGTTTATTCTTCTTAGGGCGTTGCGACGGTGTAAGTGGTTGGGGTAAGGGCGTCTTATGTCTAATGGATGCCAAACGTTTCGGATTTACAATAAATTATTTCGGAACGTTTATTTTTTGAAGCGCCGTGACAAACTCTCGCCAACCAGACGGCTCACTGTGTCTTCTTGCTCTGACTAGATCGTTGGTTAAATCCACAATATTGGATCCACGGAGAGGCGTATCGTGAATACTCACTTCCCCGTTTTCGTTCCAAGAGATACCGCCTCGGGAAATAGTATGTTTTAGTAAAAGATCAGCTTTATTACGTGCCTGTACTGGTACAGTATTGAGTACAGCAGGGATGGGAAGTACAGATACTCAGGCATGGTTGTGGTGGTGGTATTTTCAGGTGGTGGTGGTTGTTGACTAAAGTGTAGATAGCGCTGTAGCACTTGTTGGTATAAAGCCCATTTAGACTTGTCGACAAGTTTTGAAGCGAAGATTTTTTCCATTTCCTTGTCCAGCTCGGAGACCACTAGGTTTGTGGCTGATGCCACTTGTTGGTGGTGTTGCCCGTAATGGTGTAATGTTTCCGGGGACACCAATACAATCTTTTTCGTGTGTTCCATTATCTACTAGTTGAATAAGGAACCGAGGACAAAACTGATTAAAGGGGCTAAAAGTAAGGGCAGGAACGCTCTTTCTTTCCGAACGAGTAGTCAGTCGTCTCTTCTTCTTCCAGAACACTACTTGTTTGACAAGCTTATGCAATACCTGCTTGTGAGCTCGTAACTTTGTCTTCAGCGCATTTTTCAACGGCACCCGCCCTTTTAAAGTGTTGGTGGTACACTAGCAAACAAAGTAAATCAGTTTCTTGTCGGCCGTTTTCAGCAAGGCTACACGCTGCTGCAGGTTCATGCGATGCACTGCACGTACCAGAGGGGCTTGCTTAAGCACTTTGGGACTCATAGTTATGAAATGATTTGTAACCGGGAAGAGTCGGGTTTTTTTATAGCTTTTGCGTGGTAGGTACACGCACGTCCCGGCATTTGTGTGGGTTCTATATCTGAACCATTCGGGTGTGCCTTGTTTGAAATATAACAATATATACCCGTGGGGAGTACTTGTAGCATCAGCGTAAGCCTCTTGTAAAACAAGGGGGTTTTCAGGACAGACTTGCCGTGCAAAGTGTTGAATCTGAGCTTTATCCCTGGAATTTTTAAAAACAACTATATAATGTGCATTTAAGGAAATGTCTCTTTGGCCCTTGCCCTGGTGGAATATATTTTGTGTAAGGTACATGACGCTAATATGTTGATGGTGGCATCTTTCTGTGAAAAGATCGACGGCCACTTCGTTGGCTTTACGCATCAGGTCGTCTAGGATAATAAGCTATGGAGAGTAATTACAGGGGTCATCCATTTCCAGCAAACCTTTACAGAATATGACGTAGGGATTTGACCCGTCTTGTTCAAATACCGGTTGCCATAAAGCATAATACCATGTGATTTTATTAAATTTAACGTCACACATTGTGTCCAAGGGACGGATAAAGTCGGGTACAAAATGTGACTTTTCACAGCTGGAAGGGCCACTCATGAAGGCCGAAAATGGATGTTTCAACTTGTCCATAATGTTTAAGACTGAGCTTATAAGCTAAATGAACTTGTATTCATAGGATAGAAAGGAGGGGAGTGTAGACGTTAAAACACAAACATAACAGTTTTTATAATATTTATTTACAAATATAGCTCACCCCATGAAAAATATACATTAAATATTTATTTTCAAATACATCTAACACCGTGAAAAGTATATTTGGAATATTTATCTACACAAATCAAACTTTTAGAATACAGCTCACGGCATGAAAGTATACTGGGAATATTTATGTACACAAATAAATCTTTTTACAAATATAGCTCAAACCACGAAAAGTATACTTAGAATATTTATTTACACAAATCAAATTTTACAAATATATCTCACACCATGAAAAATATACTTGGAATATTTATTAACACAAATAAAAGTGGTTACAAATACATCTCACACAATGGGAAGTATACTTGAAATATTTATTTACACAAAAAAAGTTTTTACAAATATATCTCACACCATGAAAAGTATACACAAATAAAAGTTTTAGAAATTTGGCTCACGCCATGAAAAGTATACTTGGAATATTTATTTACAAATATGATAGTTATAGAATATATCCTACACATTGAAGTAAATTATACATGTTTAGGTATAGAGGAAACAATAATTAATTTCTTGAGCTCGTGGCGGGAATAGTGGCCGCAGTATTAATTTACAAAGTCCTGTTTGAAGAGTATTTGAATATACATACACAACCAGATGGTTTCAATTTAAAATATGTACAAGGAAAAAAAATTGTCTAGAATTAAAATATATACAAACAACCAATTCTATTTGACTAGAAATTATCAGGTAGGTGAAGGATTGTACTGGCCGATAGAAAAATATAAAAAGTATCCCGGGTGCATAAAAAAGCGTGTTTTCATGGGAAAAAAATTATTAAAAAATCTCAAATCTTTGAATAATGGTATGTCAGTGGCACTATATAGAGTGAAAGAAAAAAATATGATTATTCAGCCCGTCTAAATGATCACCTTTTAGTCATAGTGAACGCGTTTACAAGGACTTTGATAACCAAACGGCAACTTATTATAATAATCGGTTATCCGTTTTTGGTGTACACGGGCCGGTAGACTTTAGTCTGCGAAATGGTACATATAGTCGCAAGACCCTTTCTTAAAATTTTGTGCGGTATCTGTATTTATATTTCCGCGGCCTGTTCGGTGACCATCGCTTTCAAAACGTCAAAATTAACGTCGTTCCGGTCGCCGTAGCTTATAGTGATCCCGCGAACCTTGCACACCGTTTTTGTTTTGGCAGGATTGTCACCAACCCAAGCTCGTTACGCGTAATTCTTGGTACCGCCAGATACATAGGGGCTATGTAGCTTCCTGGACCGTAAGCTTGAAGTTAATCGGTGAGGTCACCTAAAAAGTCTTCGGTCGGTGGACTCCAATCGCCTGGGCGTTCCGTGTATAGAACGCTTTCTGTATGGTTATACAAAACGCGGTCCCCCAATTTTTCAAGGATGCTGTATAAGTGCAACCTAGCCATAGCAGTCGTGTAGCATGCCACTGCCACACTAGTGTTAGGGTTAGGGCGCAACGCGTCACCCTTGTAATTGAGGAAGATAACATTATAATTTACATCAATGAGGCTGTCTACGGTGAAGTACAGATCCGTCAGGAACTTGTGGATGCCCTGATAGTCGTTAACAACGGTTACGTGTGGTAGATCAGGTCTTTGAACAAACTTTACCCATAGCGAATTTAAAAAGAATTTAGTCAGAGTGCGGAGACCAGGGTTTTTACAAACACAGCTGAAATCGTGTTTTACCCCCTACCTTTCTTCATAATTTTGAATGTAAGCTAACTTCTCATCTTGTGAGGTACACCACTCTGACCATCCGCTGGCTTCTTTTTTAATTTTCAAAAAAGTATCAAAGTACCCGTGAAACAATCCACTCAAACGTGTCTGACGATCGTAAACAGATACATTGTACTCCCACACTTCGTGTACTGCTTCAACGGTGTAGCCTTTCTCAACGGCTTTCCGTATCTCGTCAAAACCATATACACCTGTCAACCAGCGATCTTTTTTGTCGTTGTGCTGACACGCGCCTTGGTTTTTCTCCTTCCCACATTTCCTGCACAAGATGGACATTAACTTGTCATGCATCCATGTAGGCAATACGGGCATGAATAAATCCCGTGGAGGTGTCATGGTAACTTTGGCTATGCCTTCTACTTGATCTATAGACGGATAATTTGTTTCCAAGTGAATTGTGGGATGGCCGATGGGATATTTTTTGTACTTGCAAACGTAAGGATACAATGAACACACATCCAAGTACTCGATCTTCTCTCCATGAGAAAGGTCTGCTTCGTGGAACAGTTTGATACAATTTGTACGCCCGCCAAAGAATGTGTCTCTGGGACTAAGGGGCTCCTTGCTATACACCTCGTGCTGGAGTACACATTGTTTCAAGTCCTTGTTGGTGCGTTTCAGCGCATTAAATATACACTCCTACATCTCTACGACCGTGTAGCCGGCATTCTTAAACTTTTCCACGCAAGCAATGGTCACCATAACGCGTCTCCATGGTCTCGTGGCAGCTGTTTTTGATAGGGGTGGTCCTGTAAGGATAACAGAGAGGGCACCCATGCCAATAACAGCCCCAGAACTGGAAGATGGTGGTGGTATCTCCTGCTTTAAAAATGCTGTCTGCACGTCACCCTAACACATATTCCTCCCGGCCCTTACCCGCATGAAAGATATAAACACCGCGTTGATGGGCCTCCTAGCAGAGCCATTGTATGGCGACGTGCGACTGTTGGTATGCACACCAGTAGCCACCATTAGGGATCTTACTGACGGTATTCTCCTTAAGATGACTTCGGCGGTAAACCAACATGGCCGCTCCTGCGATTGTACACGCCTCTCTGAATGGATCCACCTTTATTTTTTCCATAATCATATCTTTAAACTTCAGGCAAGCCTTCCGTAACATCTTTACATCTTTCACGCAATGCAGTTCTAGCTCGCAATTAAAATCAAATACATAATTTTTTGACCAACGTGTCATACCACTTCTCAAAGTGCTCCTTTCCCTCAACCGACATCTCACCGATACCGTAGTCCTCCTTTGTTGGCAAGGGACCCCTATAACCAGCGTTTTCTTTTTTATTGAATAAATGAGGGAAATGTCCCTTGGCCAAAGACTCGTCCAAGTCGAATGTCTTCGGCATCTTGGACAACGACATTGGTAGAAAGTTCAGCGAGTCAATAAAATGGAGTGGACCGTAACGTATGAACATGATTTTCCCACAGTTCACTATGAGCTCTGGAGTTGTTGTTTTTTACCTTTTTCATATATTTTAAACCAAAATTCCCATCATAGCTTTTCGCATTATTGCCTAGGAGGGTGATGTCCTTAAATTTTGCTGCTTTAATTTGCTCTATAAATTCTAAAAATTGGGCCATTGTGGCATCACCCTTGAATATACGCGTCCTATCTTCCCCACGTTCGGTGAAATTATGATCATTTACATCAATATGAAGTCAGGCCTTACAACACGTTTTTACGACACAGAGGTTAGGCTCATGCAAGTACGTGTTGACCGCACCTTGAAGAAGGGTTTTTGTCTGCATTCAAAATCATAGAACACAAAAATGAAATTGCTCTTTTCCAGTGACGGCTTGGATGGGGCTTGCTTCATATAGCAGAAATGACCAAAAGGACGATGGGTCTCGAATACTCTACAAAAAGTTTCATAGCACCTATGTGAATAATTTGACTTTTCCGAACTGTAAAATTGCCCACATACCTCACAAACTTTTTGACATCACAGATTGACATGTTACCTCTGCAAAAACCGGTATATTTATTGTTACCAACACATGCCTGGTTTGTGAACCAACGCCCGTGGTCTTTACAGGTCACAGTTTGACCTCCACTGCAGACCACTTTAACGTAGCACTTTTTGTACGTGGATTCACATTTGTGTACTTTCTTTGTGTTGAATGGAACACGGCACTCGCGGCAAAAGTACGAGCACTAAAATGTGTCTGTCAACGATGTAATGACATCAAAATGGTTTTGCTTATAGTCGTGAAAATACAAATCAAGGTAGCCCTTAAAAAAAGGTCCGGTAGGAGTAGGCCCCTCATATAGGACCTGCTTCCCCCGACGTTTCCTGAACACTGTGATTTCGTATTCGGAAAGGTATGTTTGAAATTGTTTCAGCTCGGTTAGCCCCACACCTTTCGCAAGATTCAAACGGGCAACACGGCTTAGTTCCTCTGGATTGAGTTTTTGGATGGGACGGCCCATTTTGATTTGTCTAAAGGTGTTTACATTCATGCATCCTGGTTCTCTTTTAACGTCACACACAGCCTTGGCGACAATCAATGCACGGTCAAGACAAAGTGTATCGTCGCCATTTTGAATCGTAATGATCCCTTTGATATTATGACTATATGTGCTAGCAGGGGATAGCTTATCACAATGACGTGCACTCCCATGAGGTTCCTTAAAATGTCTGAGTTTAACGTACAGTGGTGCCGTTCTTAAGAACAAGTTATTACTTTGCAACACGTGACTTACGTTATCAAGCACGGATTGAGCGTCTAATTGATCTGTCCTCTTAAAAGAGACGCATAGAGGATTCAATGTCGAGTCCATGCTGTTCAATAGTAAGCTGACTTGATCATCGGCGGATACACCATAGTCCTGCAGCCGATTGAGCATATTAGTAATTTGTTCTTCAAGCCAGCTTAATGCGTCACGATCGCTTGCTGGAGCACCAAGATGTACGATAATTTCCCTACCAGTATAAAAGAAACGCCTCCATTGTTTAATTCTCTCCTCGATGATTCGAAGAGGGACGCCTTGGGACAAAACTCCACCAACCTGGTTTACCGGGCCACTAATTCCCGATTGTGGCGCTAAAGATGGTCCCGCTGTCACCGCCACTACGGGTTGCGGGAGGACCGCGGACACCATTTGCCTCGCCACAGCCTGGGCTCGAACACCATCTCCCTCTCTTGGGGCGGTGCTCCTGCGGTGGTGTGAAGGGGTCTCACAACCAGTGGCGGGAGGATGGATCCGCTATTCCCAGCCTCCATTTGAACTATAACACAAAAGCACGTGTCAAAGTAAAGTAAACACTTTATATAAAATTGTTCCAAACACATTTTCTGAAAACTATCGCGTTTTTTTTCTCTTTAAAATGATACCACAATATATATAATACTTTTCAATTTCAATCTACTTTTGGTATTAATATAATATGTTTCAATTTTTCCTGAACATAATTGCTTTAACTGCTACCAACATTTTCATTTAAATATAATTGTTCCAAACATATTTTCTGCAAACTACCGCGTATTTTTTCTCTTTAAAATGATGCTACAAAATATATAATACTTTTCAACTTCCTTTCGGTATCAATATAATATATACAATTTTTCCTAAAGATAATTGCTTTAACTTATACCAAAATTCTCAAAGTGTGTGTAATAAATACAATTGAACCCGAGAATATATACAAAATACAGTACAGGGCAGTTATTTTATCACTATGAAATGTTAAACCTACACTTTCACCCCTGCCAGGGAATCTAACCCGGTAGTCTTGGCTCAGCAAACCAATATATAAGGTTTTCTCTCTTTTTAATAATCGGCTAAAGCAACAATATAATTTCTCCTTTTAATTATTATGCCAGTATAAACTGAAAACAGGTTTTAACACTAAATCTAATCTACCCACGTTTTTAAAGCATATAATTGACATATAGTTGACCAGCATAGCGTAAAATCGTTTTTTCACCTCTAAATTGAGTTGCAATGCCATCTGTTATTTCGTTAAGTAACCAAGTTTCCCTACAAAATGTTTTTGACTCTAAAGTGACTTGCAATGCCATCTGTTATTTCAATAAGTAAACAAGTTTACGACACCACGCTAATGATTGAAGAAATCTAGCTTTAAATAAGGTACAGTAACCCCACCCCATGGCTTCTTTGGTGCTGACTGACAGCTCACAGCTGACTTCTGACAGTCAACATTTAGGTATATACCTAAATTTTGACCGTCAAAAGTGACAGCTGCTAAACACATGTTTTTGCAGATCATCTGATTTGGCGTAGGGATAAGAAATTTGGTCTGGTAACATTTTAAAGCTTTCTGAAGCCAGCTGTGAGCTGTCAGTCAGCATCAAAGAAGCCATGGGGCTACTGTATTAGGGGAAAACATGTCTTAACACACATTGGTAAAAATATATATTTATGTTCAAGTGGTAATTTTTAATGATCAGAATTAAGTTTTCTATTGTTAGAAATAATTTTGTCTTAGAATTAAATAAAGCAGTTTTTTCTTTGAATATTATAATTTAATATTTAACTATTTTCCAGCCTAAAGCTTGGGTTACTTTTTTATTCATAAACTTTTAATAACTTAAATACTAGGATATCCACAAATCCGGCCCACTGTCTATTAATTTATCAGACTGACATTTTTAGCCGTGTCGGAAATCGAACCAGGGATCAATAGTTTAGTAAATAAACATGTCAAGGCGGTGGTTGAATTTGATCCAACACATTGCAAACACGGCTAAAGCACCAATTATAATTTTCTCTCACTTTTATTTTTTGTAATAATAGCCTTCCATACCATGAATATAAAAGATAATATTCTCGAAACGTTCAGCTGACAAAAGGTTTTTGTATGCCGGTGAAACAACGGTGGTTTGGAGAAAGAAAGGACGTGGGTAACTCTTGCGTAATAAGCTGTCTATTTCCGACCTAGTGGGTATAGTATAGTTACTTGTTGATGGAGCTAAAATATTTAATGGCAAACTTACATATTAGCCGGTCTATCGCGTCCAATTCACCCCAAACATCAGGGAGCGAATTTTCGCTAGCGTCTGTAGGGTCCTGGGGGCTGAAGGCTGATGGTGGCGTGAGGACGACGGTGGTGCCGTACAGAGCACCGACCTCTTCTAAAAGGTGCGTTGGTACAAGGCCCATCACTTCACCGCTTTCAAGGGGTGACGCCCGCACACACACTGTTAAATCCCGTGTGGGTGCTACTTGCTCCCTCAGAACGGTGTCCAGCTCGTAAGGATCCCAATTTTTGAAGTTAAATAAATACCCACTGACCATTCTATAAAATCTATAGCAGGACGCTAATTACCTATGGGCCAGTTGCCATATGCCTAGAAAATTCCATCCTCGCTAAAAAGAGCTAAAAGGGCCGGGCTTCCCGGCACTACCAACGCTGCAGGTGGAGGGGCGGGTTTTCTTGAAAGACGGTCAAAGGAACAAATGCCTCTGTAAACCAAAGACGTAATAATCAAATTATTATTATTATTAGCACCGCGTCTTACTACCCGTTTGGGTTATACGCACTTACGCTAATGTGTAATGGTAGGGTGATTGTTATAAATCTGTGCCGAGACCGAGGATTGAACCCCGGACCCCCAGCACAGAAGTCCGACACCTTACCCCTAGACCAC
Source organism: Timema shepardi (assembly GCA_902151425.1). NCBI lineage: Eukaryota > Metazoa > Arthropoda > Insecta > Phasmatodea > Timematidae > Timema > Timema shepardi. The sequence goes on along the minus strand of CABFVX010005722.1, from coordinate 33,192 downwards.
CAGGTCACCTAATAATCAAAATAGTAATCATTAAAATACACAAAATGTTTTAAACATACCTGAATTTAGCCAATTTTCCAGTGCACCGAAACTCATTATGATGTTTATTAGCAGCAATTATTAGTAATAATCACCGAATGTAATGATTTCAAGGTATATTTATAATCGCTTTAATGGGGTGTGCTGCATGTGAAGGTGGCGGATTCTCATTGGTCAATATATTGTTTCCACATCGGTGATTGCACAAGCCCGATATATTTACAGCTATCCCGCATTAGCGCTAGCTCTCCCTCCGAGGACGGACGTCTTTCTCCGGTGCTGTCTAGAGGGATCCTTGAAGGACCGTCTGTCATGTTTATTTTTCCAACAGTGCAAATGTGGGTAACATCTCCCCCTGTGACGAGAGAGGGTAAGGGTTCGAGTCCCTACAAGGTCGACAAACGTTAATTACTTTTATAAATACAAACCCTATATTTTTTCGCCAAAAATCTCGGGTTCGAATTCTGTATCCATGTGTCAATGATATATAGCAGGAGTAAGCATAAATAATAGCTTTGGCCATTTTCACATTTCAACCCAACGCAAGTGATGCTACAGCACGAATTTTATTATTCTGTCTCTCTCTCATTCGGGCAAAGATATCCAGATGTTGTTGGAGGGTTCAATTCCCCCCTCGTGTTCAGTTGTCAATGACGCGCAAATGTGGATACATATCTTGCCCTGTGACATAAGGAGGTAGGGTAAACTCCCTCAGAGGGTAATAAATGCTAATTACTTCACATTTCAAACCCCTGCAAATGCTGTTACACATTTCTCCAGGTCAAAATCAGCTCTTATCACACGCTTACCTGAATAGCTTAGTTTGAATCCCTACCCACACAAATATAGGTATACATCTCACCCTGTGATATAAGGAGGTAGGGGTTCAAGTCTTTTAGAGGGTAACTAACGCTAATTACTTCACATTTTAAACCATGGCAAATGCTCTTACATATTTTGCCTGGTCAAAATCAGCTCTTATCTTACACTTGGCTGAAGAGCTTAGTTCAAATCCTTGTCGTGCGTGTGTACTGAAGCCGATCCTTGGGTAACACTCTACCATCTCAAGTAATTTTATACTGCATCGATGATCGCATGGTCTAAGGCATCACTAGACGGCCGGTGATAGAGTGTTCGATGTTTGAAGCAAATGTGGGTACACACCCTACCTGGTCGACTGACAAAATGGTGGGGTGCAGGAAGTTCGCTCGTTCTAACAGACATTAGTTGTGCTAAAGATATCGAGGTTCGAATCCCGGTGTGTACGCCGTATAAATATCAGGCTCCTGGTGGAGGGAAAACTGAATCATTAGTCCCAGAGTGGGCATTTAGAAAGCACATCTGAACCTGCAATCTTCAGAAGGCAGTGACCGATGCGCCAAGTGGCCTTGGGGCTTGGGTAAAGCACATCTGAACCAGCAACCTTCAAAAGGCCATTACCGATGTACCAAGTGGCCTTGGGGGTTCATGACTCTTCAAAAAGGTCGTTGCCATCCTCTTTCAAAATGAATAACAAGTTACTGTTGCAACATCTGACAACCCACACTGAGAATGGGTATGACGAAGGGAAGGGGAGGGGAGGTGTGAAGTGAAAGGCAGTCCAATAGATTCTTGCGTGAGGGAGCAGTCAGTGAAACTTAGCTCGTTCTAGGCAATATATGGATGGTGGGGGGAGTGAGGGAAAAATGAAAGGGGCCTTACGGCCTTGATACGCTGTCAGATGCTCGGTGATCACACTCTTCGCTAAGCTTCCGGTCAGATAAGATGCTCCCAGCGCTCACTATCGATGCCGAAGGAGGAGCACCCGGTGCCGTGGACTGCACGCCAATAAATAAATAAATAACTCCAATGCCCCGTCCCAACTTTAACCTGACATAAAAAAAACAATGAATAAATAACCAATGAGCACAAATAAAAAAAGCCACACGTCCAGACGCCAAAATAGCGCCATTGCCACATAGAAAACCAGAAATAAACCTTTGCGATATTGAAGGAGGACAACAGGTCTCTAACCCCATGTCGTCATAGAAATAACCAGAGGGGAAATTCAGGTCAGACGGAAATATACTGGCACCTGTCACAAGGAAAAACTCAGGGGAGAGTGTTGCGACATAACACGCAATGACTACGTCACCGGGAAAAAAGCGTTTTGACACGTTGAGCGGCAGTGGGGTTCCCAAACGCCCCACCATCTACTGGCCTTTGTTGAGAATGTAAGACGGGCTCAACTTCGAGTCATGCACTGGTATTTGGCTGAAGATCCAGATCCTCCTGATATAGACCTTACAAACTACGGTTGGGCAGGAGACGACACAATGAAGGGCCTGAATCCTGTTATATTGCCTAAAGACATTGACGTCGCTCCAGCAGACATCCTGAATGTTGTCAAATGCCACTGTAGTTCAGAGGAACCTTGCTCTTCCAAGAGGTGTACTTGCACTGTAAAATTGCTGTATACAATATTTTGTAAGTGCTTGGGCAAAGAGTGTTTCAACCTCCATACTAGACATTTAAATGAGCTGAATCAAGAGGAAGATATAACATTAGGAATATAACGACATCTAAATCTTCAGAAATGTTGTATTCTATTTTAACCCTAAAATTATGTTTGTAGTCCGTTATACACGTTTAATAAGTAATATTTTCTTTATTTAATAAGACTACTTAAAATTGAAAATTTGATGTATTATTATCATATCAACAAATAATCACAACCAAATAAAACATTATTGTTTTAGTAAAAACGCTGGCTATTTAATTGAAGTTTTGTTGACGTTTGTTTGAAGAGGAAAATGGGAGGGAGTTACAATAAGCATTAATGGACAAAGTTAAGATATTAATTTGGTCATTTGTTTAATAAATATTATTTCCAAGAAGTTATATAAAGAATAACACGAGTTTACTAGCACAGTACTTTATTTTAGCATTTCAAGTCAAATAAGAGAAAAAGGAATAAATGGCAGCATTAATGTCTCACATTGTGATAAAACCGTTAAATTTACCAAAAATAAACAAGAATTGTACAATCTTTATTTCGTCTAATCACAAAAATTTGTATATGATTAACGGTTAATGAAATATTACCAAACAATCTTTTTTGCGACTTTTGCATAAGAGTGACAAAGTGCCACCCGCCAGATTCGCAATTGGCGGAGATAGCTCAGTCAGAACTAGTCATAAAATCTTTGTCCCCAGACATTTCCTGGTCATGCTAAATTTAATGGTTTGGTGACCTGACTATAAAGCAGGCTGTCCCCTAAAAGAGTATTAGTATTCTTAATGTAAGTCAACATTCATATTTAAATAAAAAATAAAATGTGTTAGATTTCAACATTGTTGGCGGAATTTCAGCTGTTTTCTATATTATTAGCTTGATAAATTAATTAGCAGTATTTAAAAACTATACAAATGTTGGTTAGTGCTTATTCACTCGACGAGTTCTAATAGAGCTATGTTTATTTATGACACATTGGTTGAGAATTTATAGAAGACTTTGGTTCCATCAAAGGTTAACCGGGAAGTATTATTTATAATCGTAGAATTCAAATACATTATTTGTGCACGCTCTCTTATTTGGGTGAATTTAATGCTTTGTTATAATATAAATCTGTGTTTAGAATGTAGAAACTCTGTGTAGTTTTGATTATGTTGCTTAATAAACCTGTTTTATATGGTTACCGGTACGATTTGTTCCTCAAAAATTTGAACACTTTACTATAGGTTTAATAACTCAGTTAAAACAAAATTATTTTAAAAACATCCTGATTTGATAAGTCATATTTTTACCACATTTTTTACCCTCACACCGTTGACGAGGATGTATTCTCCCATACATGTTTAAATCCCAGCTTATACATTTAAATCATGATTCATTTCTCAACACATGTGTTGTGGCAAGCGAACTCTTCGACCACTTGCATCAATGGTCACATCACAAGTGGGTTCAGTCATTATAATGCGTTAATATAAACCCGTAGAAGAAATGTAGTAATGACGATGTTGTTCATTAAGCGTCAAGAACAAACTGCTGATATTAGAATAGTGAGTCTCATAACAGCAAAAGTAAAAGCGGCTTTCATCATAACAGATGAAAATGGACAGTTTGAACGTATGGTTTTTGATCTAACAATTTGTCCAGTGGAATTCTAATGAGACATGAACAATGTTTTGGGTGAACTCTGTTATACCATCTCCATGTCCTACCTGTATGGCATGCTTATTCCTGCGTGAGATTAGATGGAAATGCTAAATAACATCAGGAGTGTGCTCGAAGTGCCGGAGAAAACAAAATATACATGTAAACTCAGCAGGTGCAAATTTGTCAATCAAAGTGATGAAAATTTGGGGTTTGTAAATGCAAATACGGTATATAAATAGCACAAACGGTAAACACTCAAATAGCTGTTTACTCGTCATGATTGGTTCCACTATACATTATTAGGAATGTTAACTTTACCATCTTTATTCTTAGAATGGTGACTTTACCATATTTATTACTTAGGATGGTAACTTTACCATCTTTATTACTTAGGATGGTAACTTTCCCTCAAATCAATCCCGAGTATTAGCATTACAAGTGTTTTCCTAGTATTAACACAAGTAATTTCTCGAATTTTAAACTGTCCTATTGGGGGTTTGTTAAGTGTTACCAGGGTCATCAAAAGTTCATTTTATTTAGTTAAATGCATTGTGGGAGATAGTATATATATTAGTTTCTTATTGGCTCTAAATACCTAAGCGCGATCTTGACTACACAGTATATTATAAGCATACGCTAGTAATACTTTACCTGTTAATATGAATAATATGTCCATCATCAACTCCCCTAGACTTCATGGACTGATAGGCTTCTCGTGTGCATATATTGAGACCTAAAATGTTAGTTTCAAGGATTTGCCGCCACTGGTCAGTCTTGCCATCTGGGGAAAAAGAGTAAAATATGGCATTGTGACTACTTTCCACATTCAAGTAATGGTAATATTTTAAAAATAAATAGCAAGGCCAAGCTAAGGCGAGGGCTGTTCAACCATTAGAATAGCGAATATTAAGACAGTATCTTCCTCTACATGTTCATGTTCGTTTCGGGTTTGTTGCTATCTTCATTTACTCTCATAGCCCTTTACGGACTTTCTAATCGCAATAAAAAATTGTCAACCAGGTGGGTACTGAGTTTAAAAGAGGATCTACAAATAAGTACTTGAAAACTGCTAAGAGTAAACAAACAAAATGTTCAAGATACGTGAAGTGGCAGAAGGGAATAAATAAAATATTCCTGCGCAGCGAGTAGGACGGAAAACTGGTCATAGTAGTCTTACTCGCTCGCGAAAACTAATTACATATTATCTGACGTTTATACCTCATGGAAAGAGCTATCAATCGAGCACCGTTTAGAAAGAAAGCGTGAAACAACGGTTTTAATATTTTCTCTGTTCCTTGATCAATACATTCTCATCATATGAGTTTAAAACACATTTAAAACGAAATTAATAGGTAAATAATCGTTGTGTGAATTTTTATTAAGTTGTTAAAGCTATAAAACCTAATGAAGAGTTTGTATGGTTGGACACAAACAACGTGGGAGTGAAGAGAGAGAAAGACACAGTAGATAATAAAGGTTTAGTCTAGCTCAGAAAAATAACAATATGGCGGTGCGCATGATCTATTAGCTTACCATGACAACTGAGAGTACCACAAACTTCACGACCGCTAATAACCTTAGAGTATAGTAATACAAACCTAATGGACATTAATTTTCCTAGTGGCGTGCAACCTAACCAACGCTAATCATTTTCCTGGTGGCGTACAACCTTGCTTCTAATTAATCTGGAGGCGTGCAATTCAATTAGCGTTGCATATGATAGAAATGAGCACGTTCATACTTGGTTAACTGGTAGGTTAATTACCTCACGTCACCCTAATCCCGCCTCCTCTCCCCCCCCCCTTATTGAACTCACCAAGCAGGATATGTTCTATACAACAAGGTTTTTTCTCTCAACTTAATTGGTAGCATTTACACCAAACTCAGTCGAGCATTCCGGGTTTGATCCCAGCTACTGACTAGTATTACTAGATACCGTCCTCATGGATGTTAACTATCCTGGCGTTGTTTATATCAACACGACTGGTAAAAAAAAAAAGGTAGGAAAGGACAAGTCCATACTTAATCAGTTGTCAGCTTCCTTACCTCCTCAATATCTCACCACTCTTCTCCTCCGGACTATGTACGATCAAACCTTCATCCACACAGCTTACTTGCTTCTCTCATTCCTCCAAAACTGTTCTAAGGTAAGGAGTCAAAGTTTGACTCCTAGCATGGTGGAAACACAAGTTTTCCTACTGAGCTAAGGGACTCGAGTTCAATTTTTAGCACGAGAAAAAGGTGCATAGATAAACTCACTGACTAAAATTAGGCTCCCAACATCTTGGATACTACCACAAGAGGATTGAACCGTGCTATGGTGCGTTCATTCCTCCCGACCTCTTCCTCCAAGCCCACCCCCTGTGCTTTCCACAAGGATCAGTTGTGAGCCCAACCCTCCAAAGGTGTATAGATTTTCCACTCTCCTACCAGGAAATGTTGTTGCACTTACCTCTTCCAATTACCAAATCCTAGTATAATCCACCGTGTAACCTTACCTGATGCTTGTTATACAACCAAACCCCTGACGGAAAATTCCCTTTTGATCCAAAGTCTTAACCCGCGTGTCCACCGATCAGTAATAAAAATCTATAGACCTAATATATAGGATTTTATCTCTCCAAGCATTTCTCACAATCAAAGTCTAAGAACATAATTCCTGGTGCTAAGACAATGTGCCCAGGTTCAATCTCCGGCATGATAGAAAATACAAGGTACACCATTACCCACCCTATTCCCCAATCCTATATCCTCTCTCTCCTCCTCCAGCCCATCCCCGACCAACATAGCAATGGTAGCAAGAGCTGTTTATAGCATAAAAGTTTTAATCCAGTTAAGATCAGATCCATCAGCTTGTGGCCCTTACTTCCCCTAACTCCTTTACCATACTCACAGGTACTCCATTTTCCCCCTTACCTCTTTCATCATAACTCCTTTCTCAGAATTGATGCTGGGATAAGGATCTCAGGTTTTATTCCAGAAGAGAACCCAGCAAGTTTTCATAATAATCAAAGAGTCTCTGGTTTGATTCTCGGCATGATTTAAATGTTAATGGATAAACTCACTGACTGACCTTGATAAATGTTATATACTCATCTAAGTGCTTCCACAAAATGATTGAATTGAGCAATTATAACCTCATTTAAACTTCTTTATTCTTCCAATGCCTATTATATTTGGTTTTTAACTCTCTCTTCAGGAACATAAAAAATATTTTGGTATAAAAGCTAATGCACTAAACCTCTCGATTGGCATATAATAAGACGAACCGTAAGACGCAACAAAGCTTTATTCTGAATAAATTTTAGGAGAATCTAATATTCCTAACAACTTTTTTGAAAGTGTGTGTAACCTGTTCGGTGGCCTCATGGTCTAAGACGTTACTCTCGTGTTGAACTAGACTGCCGATGACAGGGAGATAGAGGTTTGAATCCCGGTCGGGTGCAGTTAGGTTGGTTTTTCCAAAATAGTTTTCCACTCCCTTCACGCAACAAATTCTGGTAGACTTCCTCTAAATTCAATATCATGCACCCTTAACTCACTATCTTAATTAGTAAATACAAGCGTATAACTTGAACAGGCCGTGATTTTAAAGCAAGTTTGTGTAGGCTCGGTTTTATTTAGGAAATAAGTTTTACATCTCTATATATTATATGCTATAGCACAAACCCTACTATATCTTCATACATAATGTAGGAGGTTTTTGTGGATGTGTGCTTTCCCCCTCTCTCTCCATGCTATTGTACAACTCCTAGATTGAATTTATGTAAGTATGTTTGTACTTTGTATTTTTGTATTTATATGTGTGTATGTGAGCATGTAAGTATGCATGTATGTATGTATGAATTTATGCACTTTGTATTTATGCATGTATGAAAGTGTGTGTATGGATGTACGCATAATAGTATGTTTGTATGTATTATTAGGCCTACTTATTAGTATTCAGTGTTCTGTCTTTCGTAGCCGTGTTCAAATGGATTCCTTCAGCATTTCCTATCATCAGCTTCCTTTTTTAGATTCTCAAAACTCATCTTCTTTCCTTGTTTAAGGTCATAAATGCGTTGCGATCCTGGTGATAAGAAGTGAAGGTAAATGCTGTCTCGGTATCCACTGTAATTGGCAAGCCTTGGATTAAATATAAAGTAGCACTAAAATGCCTTTCTGTATTAAACAATATGATTTATCACAAAAACCAAATTACTAGCCTACTGTTGCAGCTAGGAGTGCTTCGGAGATTCTACTTTACTTTATTTTCAGGTCTAGGCTACTATAGTTCCAATTTAAACAAGAAGTTGAGTGTGAAGAAACGGTGAAAAATTTTCTGGCTTATACGGGGTGGGTGTGTTAACAGAATGTAACATTCCAATGTAAACACTCTATTTGGCAAGACCTTCTATGAATACTTTCTAGGTACACTCACAACACTGTACCTAGAGAGGCTTAATATATTAAAATAATATAATTACATGTTTTGATTGGTTTGGATCAAGATTATGATAGTTGAGTTGAATACCTTAAGATAATATTTTACAAATTAAGATTAATTTAAAGCAAGTAAGAACTCACTAAAATTAGATAAAATTGGTATCGCTTTAAGTAATTTTTACTAAGATTTTAACTAATACTTTAAAAAAAACCATTTAATATCTTTTTACTGTGATTTATACATTTTCTTTGATCTTTTTATGCTTTATATTCCTTTTTAACCTATTTACCCCAAACTATTTCTCCCGAGCAACGCCGGGTACGGTACTTCAATGCTGGTATACTATAAAAATAAATAAATTACCCAACAATCGAGCTTCAAAAGCAACTCCAGCATTGTTCACGAGCACATCTACGCCATCAAGATTCTCATCGACCCATTTGAATGCTGCTAACAGGTCTTCTTCCTTTGTCATATCTGCCTTAATTGGGTAAAATTTTCCAGGTTCTCCTTCTAATTCCTTTTCGTAGTTCTGAAACATGTTTCAGGGGCCCAACTATGTATACATTTCAGATAAAGTTTAAGAAAAGTATTTAAATTTTATTGTTTATTTTATTGTTTTGTTGTTTATTTATATTTTATTGCTATATATTAAAACAAGGGTACCAGTTTGAAATATAAGCTCCTAAGCACTTATCCCAACACTGGTACTATTCAACGTAAAGCAAATAATGATTTTCAAAATTTCGTAGTGTCGCTACTCCATCTAACCCGTTGGCCTACGTGTCAGTTTGTCTAAGTGGGATGGATAGGCAGAGGTAAATAATTGTTGGCTTCATTATGATCTTGTTTATTGAAATTGACTGATTACTATACGAGTCAGTGGCAGCTCGTCCATAAGAGCCGCATAGCTGCAGCACCCCCAACAATTATAGGTACCTACATTTTGTTTTAGTTAAGTACAGTCGAATATAACACATCCTAGCAGATTATAATTAATACTTTCAACATATTTAATATTTTGTAATTTTCACGGACAGTATTTGCGCTGTTTTTAATGGAAGGTTTTCATGAGTCTACTGGCTAGGCGTCACGCATTGTGACTCTCTCACTCCTTAAGGCCCGTTGACAAGGTATTAGTTGACTAATGCAAGTACACTAATTTGGCTGCGCGCGCACAGCTTGCACCGTGTAAACAGACAAGCGAGCTACTAACAAACAAGTCTACTTGCAAGTGAAAAAGTTGGTCACCTTCCAACTTTACTAATGAAATTATACAATTCAAAATGGTGGCAACTAAAGAATTGGTTGTGCGGGGGACACTTATTTGTGGAATGTTGTGAAAAGAATGAGTTTTTGTGCAATTTTAAGCACCGAATTTATAAAGATAAGAATGCGAGGGATATTGCACTAGAGGATAATGTAAAGTTATATCAGGTGTACATATTTTTTATAAGTTTCCAAAATAAAATGTTAAGCCTACGTAAATATTGCAAATGTTCCTTGTGAGAGATATTATTTAATATCAGTAAACAAATGTTATTAATAATTTTATCAAACCATTATTTCCCACCAATCAACGTGGCATGTGTACTTTTTTTTACATACACTCACAAAATATAATACAACATTGTAGTACTGTGATTAATTCCGGCAACATAATATTAGCGTTATCGGCAAATAAGGTATGAATAGCCGGCGGTTTTCACGCGAAATCTTCGGTGCGTTTTTCAATCTCCGTATTTGACATTTTAACCAATCTTTATAAGTTTTAATTAACAATGTTCAGCCCACACACTTCAAACACTTTGTAGTAATGCTTTGGAATATTGAGTAGATACATAATATAATATTATTTTCGCATAGCGAACCAGATAGTTTTTATTAAAACCAATCTACAAATTAATGAATTATTAGTTTTAAGGAATATCTTAGGCCTAGCAATCTAGCATTTAACAAAATAATTTGTTATTAGTATACCAAAATTTAAAAAGGGTTTGAAAAACTTGCGTTAGGCCTATTTAAAAAAATGCTCAACAGAGGGTTGTATTGGGATTTATTGACCTTATTTGAGTTTAATTTTATTTATCATGTATGCTAAGTGAGTTAACAAATCAAGAAAAATAGTATAATAATTGTTTGAGATCAATTGAAATACATTTTATCCTATTAAGGAATTAAGAAATAGGAGACATACTAATCACTAACTTTTTTATGTTGTTTATATAAAAAAAATATTTAAACAGGTCATATAATTATGATACATTGCGTTTACCGAAAATTTATAATTTATTTGGCCACCCATTCTTATTCTATATTCACCCTTTCTATATCCTAACACATAAGAGTAATTAATATATACGTATAAATAGCCCGAACGAGAAATTAGACGCAGTGATAAAAAAAAAACACCAATAGAGATATCAGTTAGCACAACTTCATTTTCAGCCATGCTTTTAGAAGCGATACTAGTACAAGTGTAAAATGTGTGTCAACACAACTAGCATGTTAGTAAGCTAATACCACTAAACTTGTATTAGTCCACTAACACAGTGTCAACGGGCGTTTAGCTGGTGTTGAAGTGTAGAAGCAGAAGAGGGGGAGTAGGGGAAACGAATAAGCAGTAACGTATAACCAGAGCTGCAGGCGTTGCAACTCTCTCTCTCACTCCTTAGCTAGTGGTAAAGCGCAGAAGCAGAAGAGGGGTAGTAGGGGAAACGAATAAGCAGTCATGTATAACCAGAGCTGCAGATACCCTCGACCGCCATATAGTCTAACTTGGAGCTGAATTGCGTGATTAATATTTTTGTTTTAATTTCATTCTGTATTCTTGTATGTTTACTGTTTTTCTAATGAGGGCAGAAATGAATACCAAAACAAGAATGTGTTTAATTTATTAACAAGTAATATTTCTCAATTAAGTTCCATTGGCATTTTTTTACTAATACATCTAAGGGAAACTAGTAGTAAATTCGATGTTCAAACAATATTATCCAAATATAAACACATAGCATTTGATTTAAATTCAAAAGTAGATGTGTATTTTAAAATATTAGGAACCCCTAAATATAAATTATATTTGTATCATTTGAATTTAATTTATAATCTAATATTGATTCTAACAAATAATAATTGACTTTACCCCTTTAATTAGTATAATTCTTTGTTTAGTTAATGCATATGGATACGCTTATGAGATTTTGATTTATCCATTTATTTTTATATAATTTTAAAGATAAAAACAATCTTAACTGGTTCTGTCTTACAACTAATTAAATTATGTCTTGCTTAATGTATTTCAGTTACAGTAGGCTTAATACAGTTCACAAATATAAAACAAAATCAGTATCGGTATAAGCTATTCGAAGAATACACTAAACAAAGGAGATTTTCGTTGAATGAGCTTTTTGCTAATAAGTCTTAAAAATAAATTAGTTTTTGTTAATGTTAACTTATGAGATGTTTAGAGAAAACCTTATTATACATACCTCCAAATGAACTCTTGCTTCCCCAATAATCTCCTACCAATTACCCCCCAGTGCAACACATTTAACCTAGTGGCTGTGGCTCTGTTATTTCCTTCTCTGTGGCCTAGGCACTTAAGGACAGCCACCATCAGACCCAGCGAGCAGGGCGGCACTATAACTGCCGAGGATGCCAACAGTGAAAGCAACACTCTGTAACAACGGGCTCGTCTGCACGTTTGTCGGTCTACTTAAATATGATAACAAACACTCAACTCTGTTTGAGATCCACCACAAAAGTTTGACCACTTAGAATTAGTTCGATGGAAATAGGTTGGTGACTTAAGATAGTGAGACCTTGTCAATTTTAAAACAAAGGTAATCAAACTCACTAGCAAACTTAGGCAGCTTGTGGACGTTCCCCAGGCGCAGGCCTTTTGTGCCATCTTGTGCCCATTTAGGCCCTATTGAGTCAATTGTCATGACCAATCTTGACTTTCTAGGTGTTGTCATCATTCAGGACTCAATAATCACGACGCTTCATTGATTGACACAATCCGTGGATCTTTGTAACCAGAATTTATTGATCGCAATTACAGAGGACGTACACAACTTTACCATCGAGCCGAGTGCGCTGGCGAGGAAACGAAACTGTTCATTCAGACTCTCCCGTGAGATTAACTCCCACCCGAGCAACCAGTGTCGCGNACCATCGAGCCGAGTGCGCTGGCGAGGAAACGAAACTGTTCATTCAGACTCTCCCGTGAGATTAACTCCCACCCGAGCAACCAGTGTCGCGCTAGCACTCTCGCCCACTTCGGAGCTTGACCACCGAGATCACGTGAGCACACTACTTATGTGGTACATTCGGTACACCTAGCAAGTAGAGATACGCCAAAATGGCATACAAAATACCCAATATATATCTATATATTTTTTTAGTTATATATTAATTTATAAATATATTTATGGATAGAAACTAAATGTATTAAATAACTTTAGTTCCTAACTCTGCAAAATTAGTTTGATTCACTTGGGACTGAACACGTATTATGTGGAATATAACATACGTGTATTATAAGATGAGCGTGGAACACGAACGCAGTGGTTATTTATTTTATGACGAAGCAGTCGACTTGAAAAAACACATTATTCCAGCCAGACGGCTGGTTGGCTGCCAAATTGACGCACTATCTATCTATAAATTAGTGGGAGAGCGTGTCTCATCAGACGGTATAAGTGAGTCGGTGGAATAAAGATGGCATACTCAATTGAAGAACGTATGTTTATTGTACTTCAGTACTGGATGACAGATTACTTCAAACAATACCAAAGGGAGTTTCCGAATAAATTTCGTGGGCACATACCAGGCACCATTTGAACTTGGCAAAGAAGCTGGAGATTATGGACGTTTTGTGAATCCGCGGAGGGCCCGAGATGACGGGGGACACAATACAGGATGTGAAGCAGCGGTTATTGGCATTCCCCACAAACACCTCTTCGGATGAGACTGGACGATCATCAAAGAGCAGCCAAACAGGCATAGATTAAGCCATACCGTATCACAGCTGTGCACAAGCTACAGCCACTCAAGCTTGCAAAGTGACTGGCGTATTGTCGATTATTTGCACAATTTTCCCCTGAAAACCTCACCCTGTTGTGACTTCCAATGATTAGCTAAATAAAAAATATATGTTCAGTCCCGAGTGAATAATCTTGTATGTATGTCAATATATAATAAGACATTATAAAAAGAATTGTTACTAAGGCCATTTTAAAAGTGATACTATAGAAACTTCCCCTATCAGCCAAACTTAATGCGAAGTGAAAGTGAAAGTACGTATGTGAGGAAGGAAAACGAGCACAGGTTTTAAAATCCAACTAACGTTTACCTTCATCCTGTCAAGACTTCTTGCTAGACCCACCACCTTCATTCCTTGCTTGACTAGCGCCTTAGCTATTGCCTCTCCTATTCCGGCACTGGCGCCAGTCACTAAAGCTACTCGACCCTTCCAGCGATTCATCTTCTCTCTGTCAACAATACAACACTTGAATTATATTCAATACAAAATACACTTTGGACAGTTAAATTAATTGCCATCATCCATGAACTATTCTGACTCTCCAATTTTGAGGGACACACATTATTATTAATTTAGCCCTCATTAATAACTAGATACTTAATAAGTGTAACATAAACTAAGCAAGTAAACGTAGCTTAACATAACACTTTAAATCCTTAGCTTCATTTTAAAATTACAATTTCAGCTGAATATAAATATTAACTCAATATTTTTATTGCACTCCATACTCAAATATATTTAATACTTTTCTCAATAATGTTTTCAATATTTTAAAAATGTTTGGCTACAAGCCTACTAACAAGAGTACGATTTATTCCGTGTTAAATAACTAGTAGGGTCTACATAGTTTATTAATTCAAGTGAACATTGATTTCATCGAATGCCTTCATTTATATTTTGTCCAAAACTTATTTATGTGCTTGACATAGTCACGCTAGCAAGGCTGATATGTGCCTGGAAAACCACAAAGATAAGGAAATCACAGGGAATTTCACCAAAAAGGTAAACATTTCTGGATTTTCGTAAAAAAAAAAAATAATTGCGCATTAAGATGCAACTTTGCAGGCAAGTAAAATGAGATTTCAGAAAATCAGGATCGGCGTGACAAAATTTGACAGGATTAGAAATGAGAGAGTAAGAGGTAGGTCTATAGTAAAGGAAGAGCCAGTCCAGGACAGGATATAGAAGGCACGACTAAGGTGGTATGGCTATGTGAGAGGAATGGAGGGGGAAAGGATGACCAAGAGGATATTGGATATGGAGGTGGGGGTAGGAGGCAGATAGGAAGACCAAGGGACAGGTGGCTGAAGGGAGTAAGGAGGAGTGTGAAGAGAGAGGAGAGGACTGGGACAAGTTAGAGGGAGAGGGGTTGTGGGAGTGAAACTCTCTCTTTTTACCAGAACCGTAAAAGGAAGCGCGATTGATTAACAACTAAAAACAAAGGGATGGGTGGGAAGGCATGTTTGAAGACCAACCGGGAAACGTGCTAAGAAAAAACCATAAGGCCTGAGTATTTTCCAGCATATTCATTATCCATATGGAAGGTACCAGATGAATTTCTGAATATAGCCTCTCAGGGGTGTTGATGTCATACTGGCTCACCCGTCAGTTGGACAGTGAAGTTCGTTTGAGTCGGTCAGGCAAGTTTGATGGGAGTGCGAGTAGGTTTGAATTGGTGCAAGGTGTGAACGGGGTGAGTTTATGTTTTTGTCGTATTTAGAAACCATATATGTCAGATATTTCATTGTATTAAACTTTGTTATCTCCGAGACGTGCTGAGCGCCATCTTGTGATAGTCTGGGGGAGTGTAGGTCGATGTGAGTGGTAGAGTTTGTGAAGATGGTGAGGGGAGTGGTAGCTGAACTTATTAAGTACGTTGACGTTTAGGCGGAGAATTGTCTTCTTCTGAGTGTTCGTAGGATGTTTCTTGTCGTAGGATGTCAGCAAAGTCACAGTTCATCTCGTTCCAAAGGATCAAGATGGAGAGTCGTTGATGGGTAGGCTGGAGAGGGTGGTTGAGGAACGGATGTATTGGGGTTGGGGGCAAGTAGAAGTGATTGGAGGAGGAGGGAAAAGAGGGTTCTGGGTAGAGGAGTATCCGGCATCTGCAGGCTTCTCTGTCTTCTTTCCCCCTCTCCTTCCTCTTCCTTTGGAGTGAGTCATGCGGTAGGGGGTAAAGGTAGGAAATTATAAGGGCAGCTGGCCTAGGGCGCTACCTTCAAAGAATTAAGCAAGTAGAAATTGAAAAGTGAAGTGAACTTTTATCTTATTTATTTATTTGTATGGATAGTTTTATTGTTAAACATCAATATATGTATGTCCAGTATAAAAATAGTAAACACAAAGAATACAATAAACACCAGCCCCAAAGAGCTCTCAAATACTAGTGAGACGTGGAACAACTAAAGTAACAATGGAGTAACATGTTT
Source organism: Timema shepardi (assembly GCA_902151425.1). Lineage (NCBI taxonomy): Eukaryota > Metazoa > Arthropoda > Insecta > Phasmatodea > Timematidae > Timema > Timema shepardi. The sequence continues at coordinate 17,113 of CABFVX010005722.1, read as the reverse complement.
AATAAACTAAATTTGTTAATGTATCAGCTCCTTTATTTGATTATTTGGATACATGACGTATGAAAGAGGGGGTTACACTATGTTTTTCTTTTAACCATTTTTACATCTTCTGCTGGTTGTCAGATACCACCACTCCCATGGCGAATGGACTTTATTTTAATGATATCATTGTTTAGAACGGATATATGCAAGATATTTTCAATATTGCCTCAGGTGTGGCGAATGAGGAGTGAAATTCGCCACATAATGTAAAAATTTAGAAATTATATTGCTCAAACGAACGTTTAAAATAGCACACTGTTAGAACAAGTTTATTCAAGACATGTGCACTTTGACAACTCATTTACAACTGTTTAAGACGCAAATGATGACAATTGTTTGTATTGAAAATTCGCGAGAGTTTAATGCGAAATTTTACACTCATTTTGTCTGAATGTGGAGATGAACTGTAGTGTTGGAAACGGGAGTGGAAGGAAGTATTGGATGGCAGTGCTACGTCAATGATTCATTCAAACAGAAGACTAATTCTAATGGTATGCAGGAAATATCAAGTAACAAACAGCACAAGCCATCAGGAAAATGTTTCTTTTTCTGTGAGAGATGGAATACTCAAATTTGCCATACTTTAATGGCGAATTAGCGACAGGGTTGTCCACCCCGGGTTTAGAACATAGCAGACGCTGGAAAGAGCAAGATGGAGGCATTTTACTAAACTGACCTTCTCACAGGCTGGAAATAGTTTATGATGATTATGATGAGACGCTGTGTGTAGATTAGAAGCATTAAAGCATGTATTGGCACTTCATTGTGTCTTGTATTTCGACTAATGCATGCCCTTATAGGGGATTTAAACGTGACTCATGCCTGAAAAAAAAAATCCACTATGTCTAAAATAGTCCAGAAACCCTTGTTTTTAAAACTGGTCAATTTTTTTTACTTCACCAACACATTACCTTTTATTTGGAATACAACACACTCTATGTTCATACTTTGGAATTAATTTAGTTCATATTGCCTCTTTTCTTTAAACTAGCGATTCTCTTATATTCCCTCTTCTTTATGCAATCTGTTCTTTGTGAACTTAATATTTATTTGTCTTTTGACTAAAGCTGATCCATGTTTTACTTTACAACAAGTCATTTTTTGTACTTCAACATATTATGTTCTATTTTTTTGCTTAGACATATACCAACTTTGGACCTTAGCACGTTTTTTTAATATACTAAACTATGATATAATACATATTTGGTTCTTAGAAATGTACTGTGCTTAGACTAAATCAATAATTGATCATGTATGGAGTTTTAATAAATCATGCCATTAATTTAATCTCTACAATACCATGTGTTTGGAGTACAGCATACTCTGTGTTTGACTAAAATATTTAAATTGTTTATTAAGTATTTTTTATTTTAGACATCGTGTTCTCTATCTCATAGTAGTTTGTGGATTAAGTTTTACTTGAAGAAATTTATCTGATTATATATTATTATAACCCTTGCGAGAAGACCACGAATGCAACTGATTGATTACCTCGAACAAGAAAAGAAGATGAAGTTTCAGGATATTAAAAAAAAATTGAAGCTATTCATTGGACAAGCTAAAGAACAAGGCAATGAATCAGCTGAAAGACAGAACAATGAATATATATATATATATATATATATATATCTTGGTATTCAGAATGTAATTTTTTTATATATATATCTTGGTATTCAGAATGTAATTTATATATATATATATATATATCTCTTGGTATTCAGAATGTAATTTATATATATATATATATATATATATATATATCTTGGTATTCAGAATGTAATTTTTAGTTAATGGATTTTAACACAAAGAATATCTAACTGGCAGATGGGTTAATGTTGAGAAAAGCAGTTAAAGGAAATTCACCTTCACTAACGTGAATGGAGGATGGGAAATCTCAAGCTAAAAATCAACTGTAGAAAATCACCCCCAATACACCCAGCTGAGCTTAAAACCTCGAACTTTCCATCACTATTAATACAAGACCTTAACCTTGGACCACGTATCAATCGGTGTGAGGTCCAAGCATCTACTATTTATATAATAAAGCATTTAAAGCTGTGGGTTTCATTAAGGCTTGTATTTGTAATCGGCCTAACTCATGTACTCAATGGACTCGAGTTTTACACTAGGTCAAATCCCTATTTACTCAAGCCATAATTTTTTTTCTGATTATCCGTTCATGGTTCTTAAAAATATGACATTAGCTTTTGTATTTTTAGATAAAAGAACTAACTCAGCAGTAAATATGATATTGTGAATGGAGCTTAACATGTTTCCGTCGAACCAAAACCCCTATCACTCGTAGCTTCCCTTCCAGTCCTGCTTGAAATGAGAACTGTTATATAGATACGGGATTTTATTGAGATATCTACCCGCGGTTGTGCATCCATTTTGGTGATATGGGGTTTATTTGTGATGCGATTGTGCATCAATTTTGGTGATATGGGGTTTATTTGTGATGCGATTGTGCATCCATTTGGGTGATATGGGGTTTATTTGTGATGCGATTGTGCATCAATTTTTGGTGATATAGGGTTTATTTGTGATGCGATTGTGCATCAATTATGGTGATATGGGGTTTACTTGTGATTCGATTGTGTATCAATTTTGGCAATATGGGGTTTATTTGTGATGCGATTTGCATCAATTATGATGATATGTGGTTTATTTGTGATGCAGTTGTGGACGATACCGGGTTTTATGATGATGACGACGTGTGCATGCCTTACTGCACACTTGTTATCACACGACTATGACGATCTGATTTTATGTTATTTGATTTAAATCAGATAAAACTTGATGTTGTACACAATTTATTGATTTGATTGCACCTTCACTATTGACATTGATACAGTTTTTATGAGATATTACTATTTTTCTGTGTTAAGATAACTATTTCTGTATTCTAAGTAATGTGTATTAATATATTACAAAGTTCATTTTAGATTATGTTACTGTGTACTAAGATATTACTGTGTGGATTCATGTGCACAAGCTGCTTATGTATTATCTACCCTTTGACTCTTGGACCCCATATCACCATTGTTAAAACTAACTAATAGGAGAACTCCTGGCAACTTGATGATGTGAAGGCTAGCTTCCTATTTGCTTGAGGGAGCCAGCATGTCACATGATTTTTCTAATACAACGGAGTTGATATTTTAAAGATTTTTTAAAAGACGTAGTGCATTGAAATTACTTCTGAAAACGAATGGTTTTACATGGATAGAGTATTAAAAGGAAATTTTGCATACCATTCTTTAAAGAAAAATGCAATTTATCCATGAGTTTTTGAATATATGAGAGGGGTCCAAAACAGTATCATTACACTGTCATAAGAAAATAACGTGAACAATACGGAGCGGTAATAGTAGACGAGATTTTTCACACATGCTTTAAATTATTAAACACATAGAAAACAAATAACTTCGCGAAATATGAAGGATAATACTTTAAGCGAAGAGACGATGGCTGGGGCGTCTCAAACTTAGTTCTTGACGAGTAATTAACTGTTTCACACGAGAGATATTCATTGCTTTGTGACCCAAGGCTAGAGACTCTTAGTTCCCACGTTAATATGAATGCGAGTCTATAATATGTGGTCAGCCACACGTGAATGATAAAAATAAGAGTGGGAAAAGCGAGCCTAGAACCATTAGGGTTGAAGGAGACGAATTGAAGAAAATTACAAGAAATCTATGCAATGTTGATACCTAGCAATAGTGAATATAATTAATTAAAACAACGAATAGAACAGGCCTGGCTCATTTGGTATATTCATAATAAACAATACATTAAAGTGTAACCTCGTTACAACATGAAAGGAAAAGAATTGTTTTGGCTCACCAATTCTGTCTCCATTTGGATGATCTACAACGAGGCCACACACCAGGTACACATCACGGCTCGGCTTGTTTCCAACTGAGCGGAGGGATCGTGGTTCGACGTCCACCCCTAGGTGTGCCTCGCCCAAAGAGAAACAAGAGAGGGTCGACATGCGCAGATTCGTGCGCGCCGACAACAGTGTTGTGGTATCAACGGTCGGTTAAACGGCACGCGATTTGAATTATACCCAGATTTTGGGAGCATGTTCCAGAACTATGCACTCCCCTCCCCCTTTTTCCCTGTCTTGTTTCACGCCCTGTGAGAACACGTAACTTAACTTAAGTATATATAATGGCAGGACTCTATAGCCATGACACGCATTTCTACGCATTCTCTAGGTTAGACGCTTAGTGTTAAATAAGATTTAGTTTATTTATATCAAAATTCTGTTTGGCTTATGATGGATTCTAAATTACTGTTTCTGTGATATCGGCTTAAGATTTAACTTTCGTTGTTCTAAATTGAGGCTGCGGAATTTTTAGTAGAGATCATGGTAGCGCAGATGGACTTAAATAAATTTTTGTATAGGCTAATGCATCTCATCCGCTTCACGGGTGGGTTTGAAACTTTTAACACCGCCATTTTGATATGCGGGATATTTGTTAAATTGTACCCTTTGGGTACTTTAGTAGAATCATGTTGAATCATTGTATTACTTGTCATTATTGGGGAATTAAATTTCTATAGATCTGAAGTTAGTTGGTCAAATCTGGGGCCACGAGCCCACGCTCTTAGTTTGTTAGTAGTTAGGTTACTCAATTTTAAAGGTCCTTTTTAATAATGAACCTTGGTTCTATTTTTGGGCCATATGATGGCCGTAATGATAAATCTTTTTCTAGGGAACTTTGTCATCTACGTTAGTTATTGGAGAGTCACTGATGGCGACTAGTCTATATCTCGTGATTGTTGTTAGTATGCTGGTTATTGTTTCAATCTTCAATTATTATCATTATACACGACATATTTGTACGAAGGTCAATTTAAATGTATGTTAATATTGTTGGTCCCTTAGCCGGCCATCTTAGAGCTTGAGGTCGAGCCCCAAATTATTTATTTCAGTATTGTTAATTATGGCCTTATTGTATTGACATCTGCGCCTAACGCCGGGCTTGTCTTGCTCTCTCTCTTCGAGTATTGTTTTTGTTGGAAAAAAACTCTCTTGTGATCAACCTGACTTTTATTTATGGTATGATAAAAAAGGGTGGGGGGGGGGTTACAAAAGCAGTACATAACACACGATTAGGATACTTCACAAAACAAACGCAGGAGGAAATAATACCATACAAACTGCACAGTAAATTTATGTAACCTTTGTTTGACCTTTGTGTGACCTGCTAGGCACTTATCTTGACAAAATATCTCTTAGCGTGAGTTGTATTTTAATTATTGTTTGGATCAAAGGTTAATATTGAGGGTAAACCTTTCAGCGGACACCATTGAGGCCTTGTATGTAATAAAGATGTTCTGTGATAACACTCATCAACGGATTTTGTAACACAGCATCTACACGCATCGGTGGTCACACGGTCTAATTTGTCACTATCACAATATTATTATTATTTTCTAATACACATACACATACACATCTTATTACCCGTTCGAATTAAACGCTTATATACTAATTACGCTAACGGTTTTAGGGATTAGAAAGGTTACATTTTAAGGAAGTAGGGCCTATACCTGCATTTGCACGAAGGGTGGAAAACAATTTTATAAAAACCACCCTCAGTACACCTAACCGATATACGAACCTCGATCTCCCCTTCTGGCGGTTTAGTCTACTGTGAGACTAGCGCGTTAGACCATGCGGCCACCGAAGCGGGCCCCTCGCATTAGACTGGATAGATAGTGATGGGAATCACGGCCGGTTGTACCAAGCTGGGTTTGTTCTCTAATCGCTTTCTACTTTCCACCCCCGCAAAAGCAGGTTTATTTCCTCCAAATTATACCTTTCTCATACTTTACACAATGGCGTCATTAAAAGAGATGCGTGTAACCCGAAAGTTTGGTAATAATTAGGTGCAAAAGGGGCAGCATCCCCTATGATTGTTTATAATATATTACGATACCTATGTTTATAGTAAAACATGCTTTTTACGTTGAATAATTTATATTAACCTTGTTTTGAGGATGTAATCTACAGCGGTGTAAAGCACTCCTTGTCAGTAAATGGTATCATAACATGTGCTTGAGCTCGCCTACTGTTCTTTCTGGATGTGCTTGAGCTCGCCTACTGTTGTTTCCAACTGTGCTTGGACTCGCCTACTGATGTTTCCAACTGTGCTTGGACTCACCTACTGTTTGTTTCCAACTGTGCTTGGACTCACCTACTGATGTTTCCAACTGTGCTTGGACTCACCTACTGTTGTTTCCAACTGTGCTTGGACTCGCCTACTGATGTTTCCGGCTGTGCTGAAGCTGGTAATGTTAAGTGTTGCACTGCCACAAACCAGATCACACTGAGCTTGGGAGAGCAGGGATTAAGTAAGATTAAAGCGGTGCTTACGTCATATAGCAACTCTCAGCAGATAACATGTTTAATTAAAGACTAGAGCTAGCCAAGGTCATGGGAGTAACAGCGTTCATAGCTTTATACTAAGGTTCGAATCATTGCAGAGGCAACATATAGTTGCTATTATAACTGGTAAAAAATACACCCTCAATACACCCGCTAGGGGTTCTTTGTCTTATAATCTTTGAGAAAGTCAGGTTTCATAAAAATATAAGTTATAAATTTACATAAATTCCTTCTGGTTGAACCCACTTGTTTCGTTTTCTTCATCACAATGACTTCAAGAAAAATTGTAAAATTGTAGTGTTTGTATATTGATTTAAACGTCATTAACTACAATCATTATTATTTTATGTTATGACAATTTGAGCTTGATTCATTGTATCGAGATATTGTATACTATTGGAGGAACAATAATTCCGCTTTACAATTGAGGGGGTCAGGGAAATAACATGACAGCCCTCGTAGATTTAGATGGGATGTATTCACAATTAAACATCTATAAGATCTGTAAATCTGCTACCCAAATAAAATAAATAGAATATTCGTCATTGTCAGATATCCTCAAAGTCTTTACTACCTATAAAATCAGCTTGTAATTCAAGAGACAAGCTACCAGAGATAGCTGCTAAAATGAACGCTATCGTGTGTTTGCCTCGACCTCTCAAATTAACAAAAGTGTGACGCTTGATATTGTCTGCTAGAGTCTGAGGAGACGAACGATGAATTTGGTCTCGTTGTTACTATGGCGCCAATGTGTCACTGAAAAGTTATGCGTTTTAAATTGTTGAATACATATATAAAATTTGGCTGTAAACACGAAAAGAAATTTAATTCAATTCACAGGTAATGAACCTTCCTTAATATTTAAACATAATTATGTAGCCTGATAACTTTACAGTAAAACAAAATAACCATTGTATCAATCTCTCGATGGTCATAATAACATTTTAAAAATATTGTAGATTGCATGACAAACTTTGATTGGACGTCTTTAACAAATTAACTAACCATAATCTAGGTTAGAAATAATCGGTCCTATTTACCAAACTCCTGTTTTTAAATAAATTTCGTAGTATTAAATAATGAAAAGCCCAGAAGTGGATCAAGGCCATGCGAAGAGAAAATTTAAAACCTTCAAAACACAGTAAAATTTGTAGTGACTGTTATAAATTCCAACCTGGTGGAGCCAAATGAAAGTATTTAAAAGAAGATACAATTCACTTTATTTAAATTTCCCGGGAATCTCCAAAATAACCCACATAAAAAGTGGTGCGATCTATTGTGAAGTACTTCATAACGTGTTGAGGTAAAAGCTCCAAACAGCTTTTCTAACCATTTAATTTCAAATGCATGTTGAAAGATATGGGCCTTGCACATCTTTTGTTTACGGTATTACTATCCCTAAAAAACCTTATAATAACAATAAAAATACTTTATCACAGGACAGATCAATATTGATAAACCTTGTTTTCTTATTACACCGTGATTATTCAACTCACATGCACAATAGAAAGTATTTCATGCCTTGACCCTATGTTGGGTAACACACTCAATACGATCCATACACCACATAGTTGTATGAAAAGAAGCTAAACTATAATCTCAAGTTAAATTATTGCCCATTTTTTCTTAGCCTAAACATTCAATGGTAGATGCATAGGAGATTGTTTTTTGGGGGAACAAAAGCTACGAAGCTGCTAAAATGGCTTTCATAGAAAAGGTTCAGCAAGGGATAATAATTATGATGAAATCTGATTCTACGTAAACATGAGATACGTTAGCTCCCATGGATGTTGCTGGCGACTTCTTGGAAACGAGATGCTTGGACAATCAAACACTATTGTACGGCTTGCAGTCGATGAGGCAAGCAACCAAATGGTAGTATTTCAACAAGGACATGAAAACGAGGCACTTTAACCACTCGGGTGGCCGCATGGTCTAAGGCGTTACTCTCACAATGGAGTAGACTGTCAAAGACGGGAAGATCGGAATTTGACCCCCAAATGGTTTTCTATTCTCTCTTTACGCAAATTAGATTACAATTCCTCTAAAGTAAACCTTCCTAATCCCTAACAAATTAGTGTAATTATTACCCAGGCATATAACCCGAACGGGTAGTAACATGCGGTGTTAAAAAACACTTGAAAGAACTATTTTTGACAAGATAAATAAAACTCTATATTTGGTTTTTTGGAGAAACTTCTTTTAAGGGTAGTTAACCGATTTTTTTAAACATGGGAATATTTTATAAAATGGTTCTAGGGACTTTGTTCCAAATAGGTATCTTGTTTTTTTTTTCATTATAAAAAGTTATTTAAATTTGTTTTATAAAAAATATTTTATAGTATGTAGTTTACTTATGACTGATTTTCATAAAATTTGAATCTGTTCGAAAATAGCTCTAAATATTTGGTTCATAATTGGTATCGGGGTACTATTTAACATTATCAATAATAAAATATGTATATTTTTAAAATAAGTTAACTTAGGGTAGTTTACTTACGAAAACTTAGAGAAAACTAATTTTTTGAAATCGGCCTTTAAGCTTAAGTTCAAAATTATGGGTATTTGAGAAAAGTTTTTCATAGGAAATAAGAAGAAGTTTTAGTTTTTCAAATCAAGAATGGTTTGAGGGGAGCTGACAAATAACCAATTTTCGAACATTTTAAATTTGTTAAAAATGTTTGAACAATTTGGTTTAGAATGTTTATATAAAGAGTGTTTATTGTAACTAACCAGACGTTTTGTTTGTTTTTATTAGGAAAATTTACTTAAGGGCAGTTTACTGAAAACTTTTTTTCGAAAATTTTCTTCCAAATTGTGATACACAATAAAATAAAGTTTGTGTGATTGTGTCGTACCATTTATTCTATACTGTATTCCTCCTTTACCTTGATAACATTTTACTGACTTTTTTTTATGTCTAAGAGTTTAAATTATATATATATATATATATATATAATCTTTTAGGTGTATTAAATGGGGCAGGAAAACAGTGTTACACTTTTAGATTTGAGAAATGTAGATACCAATCTTGAATAGTTTATTAGCTGTACATTGATTCCTTTCCCTCAGTGACAGTCCCATGTACTGCGAGATAATATCATTATTTTCTTGATAAAGTAACCTAATCTTTAAAACGTAAAATTATCTTTTAATAACCATACTAATATTTTAATAGAAGACAAATGAAACAGATTTTTTATATACTACTTCATTTTATTTATATCGGTCTAGTATTTAATTATCATATCAATATTGTAATTTTAACATAACTATTATATTTGACATTACACAATTAGGGTAGTGGTACCCACACACATTCTGATACTAGTTTTAGTTACTCGCCTGAAAACTTAATTATCTTAACCGTATTTCATTTATCTCATATTTGTAGGTTCTATTTGACAATAAATGTTATATAGCATTGTTATTTTGATGTTGTCAGAAGTGTGTTTTCAACTTTTTATTAGCAGCCACGTCTTACTACCCGTTAGAGCCATACGCTTAATACTAATCATGCTAATGGTTTTAGAAATTAGGAAGGTTATTACCATAAGAAGTGTTACCGCATTTTCGAGGAGGGTGAGTGGAAAACCATTTTAGAGATACTATCCCCAGCACACCCTACTAAGATTCGAACCTCTCTCTCCCCGTCGTCGGCGTTGGACCACGCGGCCACCGTAAGTTAGCGTGTGACAACCTTTATACAATGAATACGTCATTGGATATAATTACTGGATAATAATAGTAATTATAATGAATGAAGTCCTATTAAATACATAAACACGTGTAAAAACACCCCCCCGTACTCATGTGTTGTTGTCGTGTTTGGTTTGAATCCCGCGCATGCGCTCGTCACCTCTTGATGGCGGCTAGATCAATAGAGGCAATGTTGTTTTCAGCACAGTGGTTCGGTAAAATCGCAGCAACTTAGACAGTTAATTAGTGGCTCGAGTGTTTGTAACGGGAATTAGCGGCATGCCGGCACACATCGACATGACGGGGAATGAAGGCAAGTCCATCTACATGGGCTTACACTGTTATCTCATTTAGTTCTACCAAAAACAAACAATACAACATAGCAGGTTGTACTTGTGACTGTTAGATCCAGAGAAGATACTCATTCAGTCATTTTACATCCCCTTCCCAGACGTTCCCTGCTACACCTAAACAAAGTACACCCGCTTTATAATGTCTCATTAGGTTTGATAGTTTAATTTCAGGGGTGGACTGAGTCTGGTTAGGAACCTATAATCAGGAACCTCTTGTTTTACCACCTTCTATTCAGGAAAATGTTGGCACATTTCCTCGACACCTGCTGTCCACATTTTTTATGTTTGGATGGTGTGAATTGCATACAGCCCGGTAGGACAATACTATTAATAAAACAAATACTCGAAGGTGGTCACAGTGTCTGGCTACAGATCTGGAGGTCCCGGTTCGATCTCTGGTGCTTACAGATTTTATGTGTATCACTTGGTCTGGAACGGGGTGAACTTAGCCTAATAAGGACAAACGAGGAGCTAATTTGATGAAAAAATAGCGGTTCCAGTCTATAAAACTGAGATCAATGGCCCAAGGGTTCGCTGTGCTAACCACATGGCAGCCTCTAGACGTGGGAATTGGCACTATATTCGCCAACAAACGGCTGCCGCTCGGTCAGTATGGCTTGATAGTGGGCTGACATCAGGTAGTCAGTTTGATAATCGGTATTGCCACTAAATCCTTCAAGATATATATAAACAACGCCAGACTCCCTCCACTCAGAAAGAAACCAGTCTTGTGATGTAGCGTGAACACTTTTAAGTAACTAGTTTTAAAACAATATAGTATTAATCCAATACAAACAACCCTGGATATCACTTAGTGATATCCGTGCAGTATTAAGTGAGTGAAGTGACTCGGATCACTAATTTGCTCCACACGCTGTCTTGCACATGTGTCCCTTCAAAAAGCATTCTCCCACTTTTATCTTAAAATATACATTTACTAATACCTCGAAAGATTTGTGAAACAAAATGATAGGTCTAAACATGGTTATAGAAACACTACACCAAATATTATTTAAATGAAATAATATACATTGTTACTTGTTCTATGGCATTGGGAACTAGGAACACCATTACAGAAAAATGGAGGAAAGAGAAACATATTTGCCCACCAAAGAGCATGAGAATCAATTCGTTTTCAAAGACATGAATTAAAAAGTATTTTTATTTGCTTGTATCCCAGAAGTTATTGGTTTTATAAAAATATTTTTCAAATAAAAGATTTGTATCTTTAATAGTACTACAAATTCACAATGACAAGTTATTTCTTATCTCAAATACATAGTTGAAGAAAAATTATGAAAATTGGAAATTTTATACTATGTAACGTACCCTCAAATACATTTTCATGGGAAAATCACCTTTAATTTCAGGGTTAGATATTTAATTCCAAAAACCTCTTGGGGTAACCACATGAAAACCCCGGATACCAAGTTTTAGCCCAATTGGTTACATAGTTTCGGCTCTAGTCCGAGGTACATACAGACAGACAGACAGATGGCATTGTGAAAACAACTTTTTTTTTGTTTTGGTGGGGTCATGAAACCTAAGCATTTATTAAATCTTGAGTTCGAGTTTTTTGACGATCACAATACTTCTCACTCCGAGGTGTCAAGAAAATATAAAATGAAGTTTTGTAAAAAAAAGTTCAGAAATAATAAACTTGGAAGAACTTATGTCTGAGAGTACTTTAAATTAGGGATATCAAACTCGATCCTTCGGTATCTCGATACCTTTGATTCTTATTGGCATCGAAATAATCGATAATCGAAAATTACGATTCTCGCCAATTCGACTCGTAGCTCTCAATGAGGCTACTGACAACACAAAATAGCAATTTTCAGAATGAGTAGTTTACCATTTTTAACCATTTACCTCTTATTACACTCTTTAATTTTGCTCTTTTCCCTCGCCTTTTTTTAAAACTAGTTAAATATATTTACGGTTTACCATTTTTCACTTCTACACCTTTTTTTTTTACATGAAGCTCCATTCTATGGCCAGAAAACATATTAAAAAAGTCAATAAAGTAAAAAAGTATAAATATTAAATATATAATCAGTCTTATATATTAGTTTTATCAATCTTGAACTTTTCGATTTTCCGGACTTAAATTTTGAAGTCAGACTTCATTCGGCTCATCGGGAAGGTCTATTGACTTACATGTGGAACTTATATTTTACATCACACATAAAAAAAGTATTTTTATACTAATTTTAGCATTATTCTCCATTTAAATCATCTCCAATTTGAAATTCAAGGATCATACTTTAATGGTTGTTTGTGGTGGTTCTTATAAACGCCTGACAAATCTCAATCTTTAACCATACTGAAAAGTAATAGTGTTTTAGTTTTGGGAATTTTGAAAAAACCCCAATTCACTAGCCTCCTTTATAAATAGTAAATATTTAACACTTATCTCACTATTGGAGTAATCCCTCTACATCCCTGACAAATTTAAATTGTCTGTCCAAACTAAAGGGATATTTTTTGCTAACCCTCATACCCCTCCTCCGTATGCTCTCCATTTAGAATAGGAAAGCTTTTATAGTTAGGTATTTGTAATGTTACCTTCTGGTCAAATTTCAGTTTTATACCACACGTAAAAAATTATGTTTAAAATAGTTTTGGAAAATGTAAAACCTGACGCCCTTTTTATTTAAATAGCTCCTATTTAAAAATCTTGAATTTTAAGACGAATTAGATTATCTGGATTTGTCCTTATACCTTCCGTCCAAATTTAAATTTTCTACCACTTCTAAAAGTGTGTATTTATTTTCAGGTCCCCCCTATCACTACTCCCTGTTTCCCAAAGTTTCAATAAAATTTTACTTTTTCATACCTTAGTAATTATTTAGAGTGGTCTTTTTACCTTCCTGTCAAATTTAAATTTTTTACTACCCTGGAAGTAGTTTTTTTATTATTAGTTTAGAAAAATTTTAGTAACTCATCCCATTTTCATCAAATCACTCTTAGAAATTTAAGTTTTCTTAGATTACTTGGGCTATTTGGACTTATCTCTCTACCTGTCTGCCAAATCAAAATTTTATAACTCCTCTAAAAATTTATTTGTAACTTTATGCGCCCATTAGATTTTTCTGGTTGTTTGGGTCAGTCCCGCCCACTACCTTCCTGCCAGGAAAAAAATGTAAGCTTCCATGCGAGTCAGTGAGTCACACACCTTTTTTTCCTCTTCTCACTCACTTAGAAGATAAAATTTGAAAAACCCTCAAAAAGATCTAACCCAATTTTAGAAATGAGCCTTCATTTTAAATTTCAAGGCTCTCTGTCCACTATTATAAAATATACATGAGTAAATTTTGAAAAATTTCATACCCATTTTTACCTCTTTGAGGTCAAATTTATCAAAACCTGAAAGGAACCTGCCTGCTGAATTTCAAGATTTAAAGTCCAGGGGCTAGAGAGACACGGGGGTGGACAGTGAGTCAGGGCCTTCGTATTTATATATACCGAGTTTTCATTTGAAAACTTTCCACACACTACTGTCGTTTTGGAGTGATCAAAATACACTTATTTTTATCGACGGACATACACAATGGCCAGAAAAAACAAACATTTGGCAGGTATAATATGTTACACGACACTTCTGGGAAAGCAGCATATAATTACTATATTAATATATATGTTTATACATAGGCCTACATGTATAATGAGTTTCATTCATACTCATTTTTAAAAGGAAATTAGAGAAAAATATTTAAAAGCTTAAAGATATTTATTTTCCAGATAATGTAATGTCTTACATTCAAAGAGTTGAGTAATTAATGCACAACCTGAGTTTGTCGTTTCTTCTTTAGCCCGTAGTTATTTTTATAAATAACATAGAGAAAAAAATAATCAATTTTTCAAAAATTAGAATAGAATGTAACACGGATTTCTTGTACAAACGTCGTCATTAGTTGAGCAGAAACCCGCTAGAAACACTCGCTCCTTTCGTTCTGAAAACATTAGCAGAACTCTAACCTATCTAGAACGTACTGTCACAGCTTATATTAATGCATGTGCCGTTCACTCTTCGTGTCAGAGTTTGTGTTTCATTAGGAGTTCCAATCAAAATGAGTCAATCAGGCAGAAGAAAGAAACTTATCACTATCACATTGAATAGAAATAGGAAAATATATGTTAAAAACGTTGATAGTTCATTAGCGACTAATTTTCATGAAGATAGTGAACTTAGGATGACAAAAGCTCTTGAATTTAAGTCAACTTTGAGCACTCAACAGTTCATTTTTACAAAGACTCACAGGAATTCAAAGGTGGTTGTACTAGCTTCTTTTAGGATTATCTAAGTTCTTATAAAACATTAACAAGAATTTAAGATGGACTCATTAAAGATGTTTTTTGTAAGGCTAGAGAAGTACTTTTCAATAAATTTAAAAATTAATCGGAGGGATACAATCTACAATCAGATATATTTCTCTGTCACGAAACACTGTTTCAAGATCTACAGAAGTATACTTTTGTGTCTCTACAGACTGACGGGTCTACAGATGTTACTGACACAGTGTATCTATGTAGGCTTATTTTAATCAGAATGTTTTTCCCTGAAATAACGTCCAGAGAAGATATACTAGAGGTTATCCCACTGAAAGTGCATACAAGGCATTTACAATGCTTTCAAAGGTGTTATTATCGATACAAAATTTCCTATGCATAAGCTAGTGTCCATGGCAGCAGATGGAGCACCAAATATGGTTGGAAATCAATTTGGTTTCATCCATTATTAAAAGAGGAATAGTAATAATAGTAATCATATTAATATAACCTTAAACCCCTGTGGGGCATCTGGCACACATTGAATCCAATCAAATAATACTAAACAATTTAAGCTTCCATACTTATAGGTTTAGAGTACATGATTGATCACAAATCTTTTACTCTAAAAGGTCAATATAAAATTACTATCTTTCAGGGCAGTTGGAGTGCATATTCTTTTAAATGGAATAATTTTAGTAAAATTTCGTTATTAAATAATATTATTTTAACTTTTAAAGACTTTTGCTGTATTTACAACCCTTCGAGATATGCCTCTTACTAAAGGTTCACTAACACCTATCTGTGTTCTTATGATTTCGTTAGTGCTCCCTGAAGAGGTGACGGAATCTGTCGAGCAACTGCGAGAACGTCTCAGGACTATGAAGAAGCTCGTGGAATTGGATGCGCAGAGGAAGAAATCTCGGAACAAGAATCCTTCCTCCGGGGAATCCATCATCGACGGCAGTTTCCTCAGTGTTGTCTTCATGGTGGTGCTCCTCATGATCATTGGCGTCAGCTCTTACGCTTTCATGAACCTTTACTACGCCATCCTCAAGAAGTTCCCTGCAAGACAGCACACCGAGCTGTAGATACCCAGTAGTATATCTTTCTCTCACGATCAACTCTCGTGGTGCTAAGTTTCGTCAGGCACTGCTGGTCAGATTAGACAATAAACATGGGGTATTGTGGTGAGGTTGAGGAAGATATTGCAAAATATGGTTTCTTCCTCTTTTTTTTTATTACGATGTAGTATGCTTCACTACTAACACACAAAACAAAAACAAATTAACCATAAGTTCTAAGCCTGTTTTATCCTGTCATAACCCAGAACTCACCAAATCACAAGAACATGTTTTTGTGGGAACAATAGGGACCATGGGCTCCCCAATATGACAGTAAACAAATATTCCCCCATAACTGGTCTGCGCATGCCCAAGTGCTATTTGTTCATTTACCACAATTAATAGTGGCAAGTCTAACCTCGCCAGTTGTGAGGAGCTACCACGCATACGACTGAAACCAATATATCGGCGAATGCAAACCATGGAGCCCCTTTTCATGTATGGATTGTGTTTAAACGTTATGACAAAATATATAATAGGTAATTACACTTATTATTGAATAATAAACACATTGAAAAGAAAGAGAGATTACATATTTTTAGAACACAAATTAGGACATTATCCATCTATACTGAAACACTTTGCGCTGCTCTGATGCCATGAACTCCTGTGCTTGCTAAACTCTCTCGCTCTTAACAATCCATGAACATGTTAGTTTCCACTTTAATGTTGAATGTGTTGCTGAACCAAAACCCACTGATTGAAACACACATGTTGAGCTTCGGAATAATGATTTTTTTTTTATAGGTGAGATACATCCGAGTTATCCTCTTTCTTTTTCCCGTTCGGTTCCTTGCACCTTACAAGTGAGCGGTCTCAAGAGAAGTGATGGGCAGAATCGGATGAATAGAATCGATTCAGTCGATTCTTTCAAAATCATTCGAATGAGAAAAACATTCGAATGAAAACATAGCTGACTTGATGCGAGCTGGCCGATTTGATTCTCTTACCCCACTTTTGCCAAAAGTGCTGAGGAAAATCGACCTTATGATTTTGGATGTTTCCAGGCTATCTCTATACAGGTCTTCATTTCTATTAGGTTCATTTTCAATAATTAGTCCCCATTGCTACACAATAATCGACCTTGCGCATTCGAATGATTCTAAGGTTAAGTTATTACAAAGTTTAAGTGGGTGTACAGTTTACAATCGAATAACAGCCAAAAATAATTCGAATGAAAATTACAAAATGATTCGATTATTTTGCTACATTACTACGTG